>CAUYQG010244086.1:0-11968 GCA_963574415.1 Tarsius wallacei
GGCGTGGTAGCGCGCGCCTGTAGTTCCAGCTACTTGGAAGGCTGAGGCGGAAGGATCGCCGGAGCCCAGCAGGTCGAGGCTGTGGTGGCCGGGAGCGGCCGCTGCACTCCAGTCTGGGCGACAGAGTGAGACTCCAACTCAAAAAAACTAAAAAATAAATAAATAAAAAACACCAATGACCCCAGAGAAAATAGACACAAGTCTAGATAATTTACAGGGAAAAAATGCAAATGTCCCTTAAAATTAAAACAAGAAGACGCTTACCTTTATTCATAGAGAAGTACAAATTAATACTACATTTGCATACCATATCAGAATGTCAAAACTTTGAGGTTTGACTATATACTGCTCAGTCCGTCAGAGAAAACATAGTCTAATATACTGCTGGTAGGTAAATAAAATGATATAAGTATACAAGGCAATTTGACAATACCTACAACCAAAAATACATTTACTTTTTTAAACAGCCATCCCACTTAAATAAATCTACCCTAGAAACATACTTGTACATGTATCAAACAACATAGGCACATTATTCATTGCACATATGTATATAAGCAATTATACCCATCAATAAGAGTCTGGGTCAATAAATATACAATGAAGCACTTGCAACCTATAAAAAGCAATGAGAAAGATCTCCTCATATGGTTACGGAATAATCTCCATATCTACTATACTATGTATACATGACATACTTTTAAGTTATAAAAACAAGGTATAAAACAGTGTATAACTACCTTCCATACAAGATTTGAGGAAAAGGACAAGAATCTACATACTTGCTTATATTTGCAAAAATTAAAGTCAAAGTAGAAAAAATAAGCCAGAAAATAAAAATGACTGCCAGTAAGAAAAAACTTTTTAAAGAGAACAGAATAACAGAGAGACATCTCCTAGTTACATTTTTAAGATGACAAAACAATCCCTAAAAGTAAAAACAAAATTGAAACAAATCTAATTGTGTACTGAATTTGTAATAGAGAAAATAATTCTTTCAAGTAGTTTTTAGGCATGGCATTTTGACTGTATATCCTTAGTGAAATTAGTCTGGGTCAAAAAGAACTGCAAGGAAATCTTGAACTTTATTAGAGTTGTCTAAAGTGATATTAATATTGCTGTTCTGAAAACTATGTATACTCTAAGGTCAAAGCTAATAAGCAATTATGTTGATATTGCTAAGAACTAAGAGTTTTCTATAAGCAAAAGTATAAGGATAAGAAATACAAGTTTAAAATAAGAGAAACAACAATAT
Organism: Tarsius wallacei; assembly: GCA_963574415.1. NCBI lineage: Eukaryota > Metazoa > Chordata > Mammalia > Primates > Tarsiidae > Tarsius > Tarsius wallacei. The sequence goes on from CAUYQG010244086.1 coordinate 1,256, forward strand.
GAGCTCAAGATTTCTGAAAATATGTATTTCCTAATTCTGTTACTTGAAGGAAAGAATATCACAGTAGCCAGAAACACCCCTAAAGACCTGTGTTTGGTCCTGATATGCCTTCTCCCCATTAGAAGTAATCAGAACCTCTGGAGAAATGGCCTGTTCCAGACTGTGTACAAAATAATCCTGAGATATATTGTGTAGGAAAGGAAAAAAGCTTTCAAAGACTGATGAGACAATGAAACCAGCTTTAAAAAAAAATTTTTTTAAATACTGAGACAATTACCCATATCCCAAGGCAAACACTGATTCTCACCATATCTATAGCAAAAAGGCTGCTGTCATCCCAGATAGCTGCTGAAATTGCTTCACCAATAAGTATCATATCCTCTGCAAGCAATTCCAGAACTCTTATTATCATTTGTCTACTACCTAGAAACACAAATATTGAGAGAAAGTAAGAAAGAAAAAAGGTACTTAACTTTAAAATAATTAGCTAAATATCACACTGCTCAATTCTCAAGTTAGCCATGCCCCAGAATTTCTTTCTTATTTTAAAAAATGTCTTTAGGACTGCTGAAAAAGATGAATGGAGAAATTACAACCTGTAACTACCATTAAAGACTTGTTCCAATCATACTACTTGACTACAACAAATAAAATGTGCTCATAATTGGGAAAGGTACTCAAGAAAAGAATATCAATAATCTAAAGTTACTGAGATAGGTTAAAATAAATTTTCAGATTCAGAGACCACCCATATTGCACGTAATAGGTGACAAAGAACCAGGCAAGTTTAGAAAATGTACTCTAATAACTAATATTTAGTACCAAAAGGCTTAAGTCTTGTCATAAATGAGTATTTTCCCGCACAGGAGTTGCCTGGGAAGCTAAGCCTGGACTGGAGCAACTAAAAGAATAAATATACATGCTATCACTTGCTGAAGAAACCTCAAAAAATTCTGTCTGTACTCACCTTAAACTCCAAAGAAATTCCAAAAGAAACCGTGTTGACAGAGTCACACTCACCAGAGCAATCTTTTTTCTCCACAGAGACAGAATAACAAAGGAATTCTATGCTCCATAATTCTGTATGAGGTGAACATTCAAACAAAACTTTCCCACCCTACATTCCAAAGGTTAATTTCTAATGAATAAAAGTAAAACAAACTACCAAATTATAAGGTCTTGATTTTTTCACCAGAACAGCTGGAGCGGGGCTCTTAGAAGTCTCTTATGATATTGAACAATTACAAATTATGCAATAGTTTACCACAAAAGGGCAAGAGAACATTTAGAAGTTTTTATGTACCAAGATATAGCTTTATAATTATCAATCTGACTTTTCACAGCAAATTAAGAAAAGGTTAAATGCAAAAATCATTAAGTCTAAAACTGTTCTTCTCAGCATACCAGGCAGATAAACATATACACTTTATGATGACAAAGTTCAGATCTTCTTTTATTTCACATTATAGTATATATAACTAATATATAGTCCTAACTCATAGAAACAGTTATTCACTCAGTGAGAAGTAATGGTATATAGAATTAAAACATTTTAAATGCTTCTCAAGTATCTATCTTACTCCTTCTTTCTTCCTCATCACTTCCAAGCAGGCAAAAAAATAGCCACGAGCCCTTAAGAACCATTACATGGGATATGTTTTTTACTTTGCCAGTATAAACTAAAAAGAGCAAAACTCACTTATTTTGTATTTATATCTTGACAAGTCTATCATGAAAATGTATAAATTGAGAAGATTAAAATTTTTACCACTTCCAAAACTTTCTTTACCTTACAAAATACTAAAGTATTTAAGAGCACAGACTTTGGATTCAGAAGAATCTCAGTTCAAGTCCCTGCTCTTAGCTGTTTGGCTTTGAGTAAGTTTCTAAACCTCAGTTTCCTCACTTGTAAAAGTAGAGATAAAAACAGTTGAAAGGATAAAATGCATTGGTGTGAGGAGTGCATAGAATAATACACACAAAACCAAGTACAACAGCTGAACACAGTAGATAACTGTTGTTTAATTACTAGACTCCAGTAGCCATCAGTCATATTGTTATTGTTGTTGCCACTCTAGCAAAAATAACAACTGCATACCAGTATATATTTCAGTACATCTCTTCAAATTCACCTAGCACATCTGAGTGAAAATGTACTCCCAAAATATTCATGGAGTTTTAAGAAAAACAAATTACTACAAAGGTAGGAATCCAGTTTGGGGTTTTGTTTTTAACATGTTTCATGGCTTATGTAAGAAATGGAAAATAATTCAAAGCAACAAGAATTCCAAAAGTTCATAAAGGGTAAAAGCCAAAGTTTTTTTTTTTATTCTAGTCTATACATGATAGTCTACCTTTTCTAACTTATTCCAGTTGCATTACATTGCCAGTGTTTTAAAACAGTCATATAGAAGAGGAATCTTGTGTCAATAAAAACCTATAAAATGAGCCGGGCTTGGTGGCTCAGCCTGTAATCCCGCACTTTGGGAGGCTGAGGTGAGTGGATTGCCTGAGCCCACAGGATCGAGACCCGCCTGGGCAACTTGGCGAGACCTTATCTCTACAATAAATCAAAAAATTAGCCGGGCGTGGTAGCGCGTGCCTGTAGTTCCAGCTACTTGGAAGGCTGAGGCGGAAGGATCGCCGGAGCCCAGCGGGTCAAGGCTGTGGTGGCCGGGAGCAGCCACTGCACTCCAGTCTGGGCGACAGAGTGAGACTCTAACTCAAAAAAAAAAAAAAGTGGGTACAGAAATTTGTTTGATGAGGAAAGTTTTAAAATGGGAAATATGTGATAAGGGAAAAAGGGGAAATCTTGGTGACTCTAGTGAAAGAAAACTCCATCTCCCCTTCGTAGAGCAGAAAATGTTCAGAAATGTGAGATGTGAGGGGAATGGGGTAACCAGAGGATGCTGCATGGATGCAAAGACACCTGGGGCAGTCATGGTTTAACAGACACAGAACACAAGCTACAGATGCAATTTTAAATTTTCTAGTAGCCAAAATAATAAAAAATAATTTAAAAAGGTGAACTTGTTTCAATGCTGTATTTCATGTAACCTCATAAATCCATAATATTTTCATTTTAATTTGCAATCTACTTTAAAAATTAATAACAAAATATTTTGCATTCTTTTCCACAGTAAATCTTAAAATCTAGTGTGTGTTGTACATTTACAGCACATCTCAATGTGAATGATACATTTTCACTCTTTGGCTCTACATTTGGATTTTTATTTCGATTTCATAAAATTTGCAGTTAAAAAAGAGATTCACATACCTAACTTTCCAAATAATCTTAAAACTGTTTCAATAGCTGAGTCAATTAATAGCTTTTAAAGGTAAATTTTAATGAACTGAGATTAAATATTATTAAAAATTCACTTCCTCAGTCACATTAGCCACATTTCAAGAATTCGTTAGCTACATGAGTCTAGTGGTCCCACAGTGGACAACACAGGTCTAGAAGGCTGGGAAGCAGGACCACCCTGGGGTGAAGTTGAGATATGGTCACTGCATGGAAAAAACTCCTTTTCTTCAGTCATGATAGGCAGGTCAGACATATTCACCAAAAAAATAAAAATAAAAAAGAATTTGGTAGCATGATGGAATACAAATTATCCATTTATGCCAATGAATTATAATTATTATTATTATTTTTTGACTCTTCTCACTTCATCTAACCTTAATTAAGGTAGCAGAGGGGGATGGATACTATTTTTAAATCATAATTATGTACAATATATATCTACAGAGCAGAGGGGGATGGATACTATTTTTAAATCATAATTATGTACAATATATATCTACAGTTTTAAGATTATTTGGAACAAGTTAGGTATACTGTCAACTAAGTCAAGTATGTAGGCCTGACTCTCTTGCAACACAAACAAGGTGTTCAGACCAATGTGGTGGCCTCTCTTCCTTTTTTCCTCCTCCACCTCTCAGAATCTATTGAATCAGGGTTATTTGGCATGGAGCCAGACCCTAGAGATTTACCTAATAGTTATACAAAGCCATCAGAGAGAACTAGAAATGTATCAGCATTTTAATACCCAGCAGACTTATGTGGTGCAAGGAAATAGACTATACGTAAAAGAAAATATCAAATTATTTTATTTAAAAGCCTGTGGCATTAAATTGAAACAACACAATTCAGAACCAAAGGATGCAAAAATCCACTCAAGTGAATTTGCTAGGCAGAGTTACCTACATTAAGTAAATAGACAGGAGGAGCACATACTGGGAGCCAAACTTGCTTTAAGTACTAAGTTTGCCATTATAAACTATACATAGTGCTCAGGATGTCCCAAAAAGGTCTACAATAAAATTAGGTTAATTACATGTTCTAATTATATGTCACATGTAATTGACATACACCAATGTGTTAATTTTGTGACTCAAGCACCTGATCATTTTGCAATCTCAATTAGTTGAGAAGTTATTCCCCAAAATTGATTGGTGTGATACAAGTGTTTTCTACTAAATTCTGAAACATTGAGAACTAAGTAAGAGATATTCAAAGAAAACTTATCATATTTCTTTTAGTTAAATAATAAGAGTACATTTGGAATTCTTTATACTTACCATGTTTAAGAGAATTTGGCCTCCCCCAAACAAGTAAAATTTGTAATTTCCATATAAAATATATATTTGATAACAGATTTAGACTTAGAATTTTAAGTTGAAAACTTCCTCAATCTGTAAACATTAGGATATTTTAGGGATCTAAATGTTTTTATATCTCATGTTTTATTTATTTGCTATGTAAAAATTATATAACTATACGTCAAAAAGCTGAAGTACTTAAAAGAGAAAGTATTAAACTTATAAATGCAGTTTAAAAATGCTTTAAATGAGTTCAGCTATATCTTAACCAAAAAAGAATCAAAGCCATCATTATTAACAATTGGTATATCTGCAGAAAGAATATTAAGTTTAGTAAACTGATTACAAGCTAAAGAACAGCTATATGTGGTGATTTACAATTTTAAAATTTTGAATACTACTCATAAAACAAGTTTCTTTCTTCTTACTAGTCTTTCCTGTGTATAATAGTTCCTTGTACACTTATATATCAGGAAATTTCTAGAACAAGTAACCTCTGATTTATATGGAAGGTGGCATGGTATAGATTTGGAGTTTACTTCATAGGAAATATTTTAGGATTTTCCAGTCATATAGTCTCTGTTGGCAACTACTCAACTCTGCTTTGTAGCACAAAAACAGCCATAAACAACATGTAAACAAATGGTCATAACTGTGTTACAACAAAACTTTATGTACAAAAACAGGCAGTGGGCTGGCTTTGGCTTATGGTCCATATTTGCCGATTCCAGGCATTGATGAAAAACAGTGGTGTATGCTGTCATTGGAATATGATTTTGAACTTTTGCTCCACCATTTACTATATACCCTTCAAGATTTTGCTTTCAATTAGGATAACTATATTGCATCTGCAGGACTAGAGAAATGATTGAATGACGTAATGCGTAATGCTTCTGACATGGAGCTTGCCTAGTACATTTTAGTTTCAGGATTTTGTTATAGAAGGGATGCTACTAAATAAAGTAGCAAGTTTGGGGAAGGATAAAGAATCCTACTTGTGGCTGGCATGGTGGCTCATGCCTGTAATCTCAGCAATTTGGGAGGCTAAGGTGGGAGGACTGCTTGAGCTAGGAGTTCAAGACCAGCCTGGGCCACATAGTGAGACCTTGTCTCTACAAAAAGTTAAACAGATTAGCTAGATGTGGTGGCATATGCCTGTAGTCCCAGCTACTCAGGAGACTGAGGCAGAAGGATCACCTGAGCCCCGATGTCAAGGCTGCCTGTGGTGCTACTGCACATGCATCTGAGTGATAAAGTGAAAGACTATCGACTTAAAAAAAAAAAAGAATTCTACTGTGATGATAACTGTGAGATACCACAGACCAACCAGTGGAAAACCTTCAACAAGCAATGGATATGGAGTTCCAGGATGGAGTGCAGGGGAGGAGTTAAGTTGGAAGCTTAACTTGGGTGATCAGGGTAGGCCTGACTGAGAAGGTGTCCTCTCAACAAAGATTTGAAGGAATTGAAAACACTGGCTAGGGAGATCTGTGGAGAAAGAATTCTAAGCAGAAGGAACATCAATACACTGGACTTGAGGAGAAAGAATACTTCAATGCTCAGTGTACAGCTGGGAGGCAGAGTGTCTTTGGCAGAGTGAAAAGAAGTTAGGAAATTAAAGGAGAGGCGTTCAGAGAAACAACCAGAAACAAGTCACATAGAATCTTGCAAGTCATTGTAAGGACTGGTTTTTTGCCCAGAGACATGACATGATGTCTTTTCCATTTTAACTGTATCTCTCTGCTATGATGGTAAGTCTTCAGTGGACAAAGACAGACGTGTGTACAACAGTCAGGAAGGGATTGTTGTAACCCAAGTGAGACTGGAACATTTATCTGGTCAAGGTCACTGCAGTGGAGGTGGTGATTACTGGTCTTGTTCAGGATTTATTTTTAAGGTACAGACAAGAGAATTGCTGGTTGGTTGTCTGTTTAATGGATTTGAAATGTATCATACAAAGAGAGGAGTCAGAGATGACTCCAAGTTAGAGGTAGACTAGATCATACATAAAATATCTTTCTAACATTTTTTGATTATGAAGGATGTGTCCTAATTGCAATCCGGGAAGCCTGGGTTTTGGAATAAAAGGTAAAAGCAGGTTTTGCCTGGGTTTTAGAATTCACTGCTGGAGAAAGTTTTTCTCCTTCTGGAATAGCAAAGACCAAGGCCAGAGTTGTAAAACAATGAGTTGGCTCACTGTATATAATCAACAAATCATTGTGTGCTAGTCCACATTCCTCAGTAGAATTGCTAAGTTATTAATCTTGCTACCTTTGGGGAAACACAGTATTTTAACCAAACTCACTAAATTGTAAACCTCTATTTTTTAAGAAGGAAGGAGGAACCACTGAAAGAATGGTTTGGCCTGCTCCGGTCAGCTGAAGGACTGAGGACTCTATACACTGTCTGAGTCTGGATAGTATCTGGATCTAGGTGTTACACCATCACTTTAGATGCTCTGAAACCAAGAAAGTCCTCCTTCACTAGTTTCCCTGTGACTGAAATACTGGTCCCCCTAAAAGCTAAGACATGGTCCAGAAGTAGCCATCAACATTGTACCATTTTTAAGCTGCATCTATACCTAGAGGCAGGGCCGTGTTCCAGCAGGTCATACATCACTATTCTATCCTGGGTAAGCAGAAATAGGCTAGTAACATTCTTTGTATCTATTTTGTTCTGTCCTTGTCCATGGCAAACAAACTTCTTTTATTTTAACATTCTCAATGCTAAATGTTTTATATTCAGATAAGTTATATAAATTGCTGAGAATTAGAGTTTACTGCAAATTATTCAAGTGCAACCATAGAAATTCTACATTTTTCTTATTTATTCTATCATCTAAGAGACAAGTGGTCAAAAGCAGCAGGTATCACATCGGTTGGCCCCTTGGACACCACCAGAGAATATTCTCTTTTTTTTTTTTGAGTTGGAGTCTCACTCTGTCGCCCAGACTGGAGTGCAGTGGCACACTCCCGGCCACCGCAGCCTCAACCTGCTGGGCTCTGGCAATCCTTCTGAGTCAGCCTTCCAGGTAGCTGGAACTACAGGCGCACGCTACCACACCTGGCTAGTTTTTGATTTATTGTAGAGACCGACGAGGTCTCGCCAAGTTGCCCAGGCGGGTCTTGAACCCGCGGGCTCAGGCAATCCACTCCCCTTGGCTTCCCAAAGTGCTGGGATTACAGGCTGAGCCACCGAGCCCGGCCTCAGAGAATATTCTTAATATAAATATTCCCAGGCCTCACATCAGAGCTACCAAATCCTGAGTGCTGGAAGTTGGGTCTGAGAATCTCATTTTTGTTTGTATTGTTTTGGTTTTTAAAATCTCCCCAGACATTCCTAATGCAATTGACTTGGATCCTATTTTCCAGAACGATGCTTTAGGTCTTCGCACAATTATTTGAACATAATATTTAAAAAAGATTCCAAAGCAATTGTCACTAAAGAACTAAAGACTCTAAGAAATCGCAGCCCTGATGGGACATTTGTCAGGTTTGTCATTCCCTGTGAAACCGGGATCTGCCCATTTGAAATAATGTGCTGAGTTCAGGGGGCCTCTCTATAGGTCACTCTGAAATGATCACCTAGAGCTCTATCTCCTTTGCTTTTGATTACCAAATGATCAGCTTTGCTGCCTGTTTAGAGAATGTAATGCTGTTTGTTAGTTTATTTTCATCATCAGTAAATTGCTGATCCTTGCCAAAGTTCACTGAAACTGCCAACCATACATTCTTCAAAATAATTCACATCAATAACATGAATTTGAAAGCCCTCTCATTCCTTTCTTGGCAGCTACAAACTGCTGACTCACACACCTTTCCTTGTCGCGTGTGTTTAACTTCATATTGCAGCTTAATAGTTTCATTTCAAAACAAAGACCGGAATTGGAAAGTGCAGGAAGAGAGTGCAGTAGGTGAAATGAAAGTTTCAATATATGTTGCCATGTATAGGAATCTTAAATTACCTCTAAATAATACACAAGCTATGACATGAAACTGAAATGAATCTGTGACAGAATGTTTTATCCAGACTCAACTTCCCATCTTTTCTGGGAGAAAAGATAGAAAAACAAGCTGACTTTGTGGCATGCTTTCCAATTAAGGTATTCCCATTTCAAATTCAAATTTGTCACCTAGATTTCTAATGACTAGTAAAAAGAGCTTGTCTACAATCACTTCAGCTTGAATCCAGGCTCTTTATTAGTGGAACATGATGTCTTTGAACCAGTTACTTTTTCTGAATGAAGTTCAGTGTGTTATAATTATACCCCTTGGTTTCTCAGGCATCCAAAATTATCAAGCTAAAAAAAGGGAGAGTTGATTTTTGGTCACTACATGGTAAACCTACCTCCTGCCTCACCTCTGGGGCAAGATTATGAAGTCAGCAAGGAAATTCAAGGTAAAAGTACATGCATTATAATTTTCTAAAATGGTGAATAACTCTTTATAAAGTGTGACAAAAAATATAGAATTTTCCTGAATTTATTTGGACATCATATTCCTGAAAATTCAATAACTATTACAGTCATGCAAAAATACTTTGTAAAATAGAGTTAGTTTCTTGACTCAGGTAATTATACATAGATTTGTTTTTAACCTACATGATATCCATTAGGGCACTCAATATCATGTATGATGCTAGAATTATTTATTGTGTGAGAATAGAATATGCACTGAGGCTTTTTTTTTTTAGTTGGAGTCTCACTCTGTTGTCCAAGCCAGAGTGCAGTGGCACACTCACAGCCACCCCAATGTCAACCTGCTGGGCTTTGGTAATCCTTCCGCCTCAGCCTTCCAAGTAGCTAGAACTACAGGCATCTGCTACCATGCCCAGCTAATTTCTGATTTATTGTAGAAATGAGGTCTCATCAAGTTGCCTGGGCTGGTTTTGAATCCACGGGCTCAGGCAATCCACTCACCTCGGCTTCCCAAGAGGCATTTTTATTACTCACCCACTAAAGGTCAATAGTGTCTCCTTATCATTGTGACAACACAAAACCCTCTCCCTATAAATTTCCAAATGCATCCAAAAGGATAGTACATTTCCCTTAAGAGTCACTGATCCAACAGATGAAGAAACAAACATGATTGTCTTGGATATTCTTCCTTACCTTCTTAAGGGAAGCAACCCACCAAAGTCTACAAAGAGGACATTATAACATATGTAAACTGACACTTGTATTTTGAGATCATTTTCAATCCTTTGGGGCAGAGTGTTGAAATAAAAGAACTGTGGCCTTGGAATGAGAGATTTAAGCTCCAGTCTTGGTCCTGCCTTTAATTTGGCAGCTATGTGACCCTGTGCAAATCACTTCCCTATTCTGAGTCTCATTACCCTTATCAATAAAATGGAGGTAAAAATGGTAACTGTCCTGCCTACTTCAGAGGATTACCAAGAAAATGACAATCAATATGTGGTCTGACTTTGTTAACTATTGTTGTTAGAACAGACAGTGATTCTTGATGCTCAGAGATGCCCTGAGAGGATGGAAAGGTAGATTACATGGCTTCTAGGGTTGCTTATAAGCCTAGGACTTCCTGGTATATTAGCTGTATGGATTGACTAAATGTGAGTTCACTGTGTCCAGCAAGTGCTACTTGTATCAGTGATTTACATCTAAGAGTCTAAGAGTCTAGTTGTATTTATTCCTTTTGTCTACTCCTGAGCCCATTTCTTATGTTGTCCTGGACATGGCTTTCAAGGCTTTTCTCTTTGATTCGATCTCCTCTCTACCTCTTCACTGGCAGCCACCCCCTTCTGAACCCACCTTCCCTCTCAATGGCCTTTCTCTCTGAAATATCATCTCTGCTAAACTCTAAGGACATACAACAGTAGTTTCCAACCTTGACTGCACATGGAGTCACCCGTGTAATTACTCCCACTATACTAGTTTATATGGAAATAATTTCTTGGCCAGTGCTACCAATTCTTTAAATATCCAGGGACATTTAGAAAAACCAATGGTAGACCTTTGAAGTTAAGAAACTGGCTCAGAAAAGCAAGAAGCAATCAGTAACAAAGTAGCCAGGAGCTGAGATTTCATATGGGATCAGATGCTCAAACAAGAGTAGAAAATCCACAAGAAAGTCAGTAAAGTTTGGGGAGAGA
>CAUYQG010244094.1:0-18522 GCA_963574415.1 Tarsius wallacei
ACATTATGTACACACTCAAAAAAAAAACAAAACCCCAGAAACCCACAAAGATCTTCATTAGTTTGATTATGTCATGAAGGTTATAATTTGATTTCACAAAGCCCAATGTTATATTCTGCTTCTTGTATTGCATGTCTATGACGTCATTTAATTGGCTTTGTGTTATTATAGGAGTAAATACAATAGACACAAATTCCTACTGTTGAACATCTGGTTCTTTCCATTTTATTTTATTTTATTTTATTTTATTTTATTTTATTTTTTTTTGAGTTGGAGTCTCACTCTGTCGCCCAGACTGGAGTGCGGTGGCTGCTCCCGGCCACCGCAACCTCGACCTGCTGGGCTCCAGCGATCCTTCTGCCTCAGCCTTCAAAGTAGCTGGAACTACAGGCGCGCGCTACCATGCCTGGCTGATTTTTTGATTTATTGTAGAGATGAGGTCTCGCTTGCCCACGTGGGTCTTGAACCCGCGGGCTCAGGCAATCCACTCACCTCAGCCTCCCAAAGGCGCGGGATTACAGGCTGAGCCACCGAGCCCGGCGGTTCTTTCCATTTTAAAATGGAGTGATATAATCAGTGTGGTATTCTACTTTTTGGTTTATTCTCATAATCATAATTTTCTAGCTCATGAGTTCCAGATGTTGCCTTTACACATTCTAATATATATTACTTTCCAAAAGACATATTTTCACTGCCAATGATAAAGATGGGTATGGAAGTGTTACCCCTGACCCAATAATGATGAAATTACCAGACTCCAATGAGTTTCTCTTGGAATTTATGTCATAGCAATAGAAGACTAAGGGATAAGAGATTTGACAAAAGATGCCCGCCAAATTTGGCATAGCTGCTACCTGAGGAATTTGATAAGAGAAATGCTACAGCAATTAAAAGACCATCATATCAAAGCTGTGTGGCAAGGTACAATCACAAATCATGATCAATTCAGGACTAACTAGAAAAATAGTAATTACATTTGACACTTAAAATGTGTTCATGTAAATTTTGCCTTAACATTATTGAAAGAAAATTAACTGTAAATATGCATTACACTGCCATTGCAAAGTTAACAGAACCTTTTCAGTCTGTGAGAAAAATGACAAAAGATAGTTGAATTTATAGTATATATAAGCGATAGAACACTAGAGAGGGCCACACATAATAAGAATCCAACTTCAGAACAGGTAATGATGAGGAGAGGCCAAAGCCAAGTGCAATAGGATAATAATTGCAAAATAATTCTATGGATTGCAGTACTGAGCATATTCTGCATTTCAACAAAGACCCTGCCGTCATCAATTTTGGCATGTCTGTCATTTGAGTTTCATGAATGCCTGAACAAACTCTTATTCTAATACCTGTCTCCTGAATGATAAGTGTAATTGTCAAACTTCTGAGTGAAGCCCTTACTTCACTCTGTATACAAGTTCTCCATCATGTCATTCCAAGACCAATGGATATGGTGAGCTGTGGCCAAAACCCTAATTTTTAACTTAAACAAATGTTCTCCTTCCTAGGAGACTAGATAAAACTTGTTTATTCTACATATACATATTATTTGTGATAGGAGCTCACATGTTGCCCAGGCTGGCTTTGAAGCCCTGGGCTTAGGCAGTCCTCTTGCCTCAGCCACCTGAGTAGCTGGGACAAGAGGTGTATGACGTTACATATGGCTTGGTGAAATTTATTACCAGAATGGATTCTGTGACACAATGTAAGATATGAAAAGCCAAAGTGCTTACCACGTCTCTCATTTTTGTTTTTTGTTTTGTTTTGAGTCAGAGTCTCACTCTGTCATCCAGGCTAGAGTGCAGTGGCACACTCATAGCCACCACAGCCTCGATCTGCTGGGCTCAGGCAATCCTTCCACCTCAGCCTTCCAAGTAGCTGGAACTACTGGCACATACCACCACACTGAGCTGATTTTTAAAATTTATTGTAGAGATGAGGTCTCACCAAGTTGCCCCGGCTGGTCTCGAACCCCCAGGCTCAGGCAATCCTCTCGTCTCAGCCTCCCAAAGTGCTGGGATGACAGGAGTGAGCCACCATGCCTGGCATGTCTCTCATTTTTAATGACTCTCTCGTGTGAGCTCTCAGATGAGACTGGTTAGACAAAGCAAAGAGTTTAACACACATATCATAGTATGTATTAAGGTTTCTCTACAGTGTAGACACTCAGAAGTTGAAGACTTGAGGCCTGATTGAAGCACATACCACATTCTCCACACTGTCATGGGTTCTCTCCCATGTGGACTCTACCATGCATGTCAAGGTTCAAGTGATCCAGCAACCCCACTTCTAGGTATATAGCCAAAGGAAAGGCAATCAGTATGTGAAAGAGGTGTCTGTACTCCCATGTTTATTGCTATACTATTTGCAATAGCCAAGATATGGAGTCAACCTAAATGTCCATCAACAGATGAACAAGTTGGCATATATACAAAATAGAATATTATTTAGCCATAAAAAAATATAAAATTTTGTCATTCGTGGCAACATAGATGAGCTTTGGAGGACATTATGTTAAGTGGTATGCCAGGTCAAGGAAGGTAAATACCATGTATCTCACTCATATCTGGAAGCTAAAATGTTGACCTCATAGAAGTAGAGAGTAGAACAGCAATTACTAGAGGCAGGGATTGGTAAGAGGGAGAAAGAGATAGCCAAAAGTTGGTTAACAGATAAAAAATACAGCTAAGCCGGGCTCGGTGGCTCAGCCTGTAATCCCGCGCCTTGGGAAGCTGAGGTGAGTGGATTGCCTGAGCCCACGGGTTCGAGACCCGCCTGGGCAGGCGAAACCTCATCTCTACAATAAATCAAAAAAATCAGCCGGGTGTGGTAGCGCATGCCTATAGTTCCAGCTACTTGGAAGGCTGAGGCGGAAGGATCGCCGGAGCACAGCAGGTCGAGGTTGCAGTGGCCGGAAGCAGCCACTGCACTCCAGTCTGGGCGACGGAGTGAAACGCCAACTCAAAAAAAAATACAGCTAGACAGGAGGAAAAAGCTGTTGTGTTCTACACTACTAAAGGTGACAATAAATAATTCATTGTTTATTTTCAAACAGCTAGAACAGTAGATATTGAAGGTTCCCAACACAAAGAAATGATTAATGCTTAAGGTGATAGATCTGCTAATTGTGCTGATTGTATCAGTACACATTGTATACATGTGTTGAAATATCACATGGTACCCAATAAATATGTACAATAATTATTTATTATTTAAAAATGATAAAAGCATATCAAGATTCAAGCACCTCTTGTAGTCCTCACATTTGTATGATTTCTCTCCACTTTGGTCTCTTTGGCGGTCTTTAAAGTATGAACTGTGTATAAGGTTCTTCCCACAATCCTCACATTTGAGTGTTTTTTTCTCTGCTGTGGCGCCTCTTATGTGTTTGGTGAGTTGAAGCCCATCTGAAGCCCTTTCCACACTCCTCACATTTGTATGGCTTTTCACCAGTGTGAATTCTCTGATGTCATTTACATTTTGAATTTGCAATGAATCTCTTCTCATACTCTTCACATTTGAATAGTTTTTCTCCACCATGGAGTCTCTTATGTCTCAAAATACCTGAGGCCCAGCCAAAGTTCTCCCCACATTCTCTACAATTATAGCATCTCTTCCCTGTGTGGACCCTCTGGTGACAGTCAAGATCCAACTTCCTTCTGTAGCCCTTCCCACACTCCACATTTGTATGGCTTTTCTCCTCTGTGGACTCCCTGATGGAAACAGCATTGTGAACACGTATAAAATCCCTTCACATTTGAAGAATGTTTTTCCACTATGGACTTGCTGATGTCTTGAAAGACATGAGGACCATTTGAAGCTTTCCCCACATATTTTACAATTATATAGTTTGTATCCTGTGTGGTTCATCTGATGCATATTAATATTTCACCTATGAACTCACCTATTTCCACACTCCTCACATTTGTATGGTTTCTCTCCTATGTGGACCATGAAATGACTCTTAAGTACTGTTCTCTGACAAAAACTCTTACCACATGTATCACATCTGAATGGTTTCTCTCACATGTGAGCCATGGAATGCCTGTTAAAGATAGCTCGACTATGAAAGCTCTTACCACATATATTACAGTTGAATGGTCTTTCCCCAGTATGAGTTCTTTGATATTCCAGAAGCTGTGAATTGTGAATGAAGGTCTTCCTACATTCCTCACAATTAAATGTTTCTCTCTTGTGTGTGATTTGTAATGAACACAAATTCCTGATCTGTGACTGGAACTTTTCCCACAGTGCTCACATTTGAATAGTTTCTCTCCAGTGTGGACTCTCTGATGAGTTTGCAGATGTGAGCTCTGACTGAATTCCTTGCCACACACATTACACTTAGTGTTTTTCTCCCACGTGGACTCTGATGAATACAAAGAGCTGAGTTATAACAGAAGCCATTCCCACATTCAACACATGTATGAGAATTCTCTCTTGCGTGTAATTGTTGATGAGGATCAAAGATGGAGGCATCACTGAAGGATTGTTTATACTCATTACCCTGGTGAGGTTTCTGTCCTGTAGGAACTACAGATAGTGCTACCTTAACCTGGCAGGGCATATCACTTTGTCTGGAGAGCTGAGAGAAATTTATAAGGCAGTACTGAGACAAGATTAAGTCACTTGCAATTTGTTCCCAGATCTGCTAGCAGGACAACTCTTCACGTGGTCCTGCTTCTGAAAGTGTTCATCCCAGTTTGGATCCTGCCTCCTATAAGAACACAAAATTAAGAGATGTGGATAAGTGAAGCTTCTGTTCAGTGTTATCAAGATTTCACACTTAGGACATGGCATGAGACTTTACTGAATACAAGGAATGTGCAGTTTGTGTTTTCCTAATGCATCATGTTCTCTGGTTTTCATGAGACCAATTTAGAACCACACCTAGTCTCATATGTGAAATACATGGTAGAAATAACACTTAAATTAAAATATAATAAATTATAATATCTACAGTTAGCCTGTTACTATTTCTACTAAATTCCTAGTTAGTCTAAAACCTTGCAGGGTGCATTATATGACTAATAAATTATGTACCTAAAGAAATATGAATCAGTGGGAACTTTAAGGGTAGGAGGACTTCAAGTTGGCTGACTAAAGGTACCGGTCACTTGCCTCCTCCACAAAGAAGAACCAAAACATTGAGTAGTGCTTGCTTCAGCAGTACATATAACACAATTGGAATGATATATAGAAGACGAGCACAGTCCCTGCAAAAGAATGATACACAAATTTGTGAAATGTTTCATTTTTAAATTTGAGTCAGAGTCTTACTCTGTCACCCAGGCTGGAGTGCAGTGGCATGCTCACAGCCACTACAGCCTTGACCTGCTGGGCTCAGGCGATCCTCACACCTCAGCTTTCCATGTGGCTGGAACTACGGGCACATGCCACCATTCCTGGCTAATTTGATTTATTGAAGAGATGAGGTCTCACCAAGTTGCCCAGGCTGGTCTCGAACCTGTGGGCTCATGCAATCCTCTCACCTTGGCCTCCCAACGTGCTGGGATTATAGGTGTGAGCCACCACGCCTGCCCTATGTTTCATATTTTTAAAAAATAAATAAACAAGTAGATAATCACACATCAAATAGCATCTAAGATCAATGGAATTCATCAGAAAAGTGACAAGAAACACCTGAGGCATGGAAGGAGCATGAAGTGAGGCAGTGTCCTGGCCGTGATCAGCTGAGAGCCCAAAGAAGCTCCCCGTTGCTGGAAAGGGTAAGTAAGCTCCCCAGTGGTTCACATTCCCAGATTCCTGCAATCCTAGCCATGAGAGCCCTGCTACCCTCATGGGCCCTGAAACTAGTGCCTGGAGCCTGTGCAAGAGAACTGTTCCTGAGACAGAGAGCTCATGCTGGGTCCTACACACCTGCCAAGACTCAAGCAGCTGCAGCACAGAGCACCACCTACGCCAGAATGCATCTTGCCCTGGGGCCCAACAGCTCCTGCCATCTCCAAATCCCTGGCACCCCCACCACATCCACTCTGTGGGCTGCAACAGCATGATACCTGTTGGACCAGTGTGGCAGGGTCTCCAGCACTCTAAGCCATACAGTGTCCTACACTCTGGTGAACAAGCAGTGCAGCTCACTGGGGAGGCCATCACCAGTACAAGGGGAGCCAGAGTGTACACTCATCACGAACAGAAAGCTGCCTGCCTGAGGTCACTGCCACTATCAGTAATCCTGCCCTCCCAGCAGCAGGGCCACAGTACACTTATATGCCCCCTGAGGAAAGGCCCTCCTGTTCTCTCCCACTACTGCATCTGCTACCCGAGCACTCCACCTAGGGTCTTGGGGCAAGCCCTGACCTGCCCACCGCAGACTGCACCATGCAGGCTTTAGGACAAACACAGTTTGCTTCATGCTGCCCCTCCCAATGCCCAAGCATGCTGCTCGGAAGCCTGGGGATTGCCTTGCTCCATGGGGTGCCTCAGACGCATGTGCACAAAAATGGGAGACCTGACAAAAGCCCCAGCCCGTGTGCTGCTGGTGCCAGAGCACACTGTCTGGGGCTCTGGGAGTCACCCCATCCTCTCTACCATAGCCTACACCTGTGCATATCCCCAAAGACCTGGAACAGGCCCACCTGGCTTTGTACTTTCTCCCCACAGCCTGAGCATGCTACCTGGGGGGAGGGGATGGGCACTGAGATTGCCCCAGGTATAAGCATGTATCATCAGAGAGCCTAACAACAGGCCAGAACATCTGCCACAGGTGCCTGAGCATGCCATCCAGAAGCCTGGGAACTGCCTGACTCAACCACCACTACCAACATCCATGTACTCCTCCCAGTGCACTAAGGACAGGCCCACCTGGCTTGCTGCCGCCACCATCACTAGCACTCACCTGCATGTGCCACATGGGGGCCTGGTGACTGGCCTGCCCAGACCATCATTGCTGTAACACCAGTGTGTGTAGCCTGGAAGCCTGGGGGTTATCCTGCCACTGCTAGGGCAATCACCTATGCTATGCATACTGCCCAAAAATCCAATGACCCACCCACTCAGCTGGCCCATAGCTGCCACTGCTGGTACCCACACAAGTTGCTTATAGGCCCCAAAACTGAATTGCTTGGACCTGCTAACACTGGTCCCTATGTATGCTGTCTGCCTGGAGGCCCAAGGACAGGCATTCTTGGCCCAACTCTGCCACCACTGGGGACCAAGGACTGTCTTACCTGACCTATCAAAGGAATACCTGCACCCCATGTTTATTGCAGCACTATTTACAATAGCTAAGACATGGAATCAACCTAAGTGTCCATCAAAGAATGAGTAAAGTAAATATGGTATATATACACAATAGAATACTATTCAGCCATAACAACAACAACAAAAAAGAAATCCTGTCATTTGCAGCAACATCAATGGAACTGGAGGTCATGATGGCAAATGAAATAAACCAGGCAAAGAAAGATAATTATTGCATGTTCTCACTCATATGTGGAAGCTAAAAAAGTTGATGAATAGAATGATAGTTATCAAAGTGTAGGAAGGTGTGTGTTGGGAAGCAACGATGAGAGGTTGGTTAGTGGATACTAGCATAGAGAGAATAAATTCTAATGTTCGACAGCAGAGTAGGATGACTATTATTAATATCAATGTATTTTTCAAAAAAGCTAAAAGGATGTGAAATGCTCTGCACACACAGAAATGATAAAGCTCCAGGTGACAGATATCCTAATAACCCAGATGATCATTACACATTCCATGCATGTAACAAATATCACATATATCCCATAAATATGTACAAATATTATGTATCAATAAACAAAAGGAATAAAAAAGATCTATATCTTGAAAAACATAGATACCCCTCTTCTGAACATTAAAAACATTGTTTCAGTGGTTAAAATTGGCAACTAATTTGCCAGTTTCTCCTAAGTGGGTATCTTTTTTTTTTTAATATTCATATGACTATTTAAGACACACAAACTTATTACTAGGAAAATGTGATTGATAACTAGTTTTTGGTTTTAAATATTGGCATTTCAGACATGTGCTCACACAAAACACTGACTTGAACATCAAATCTATGTTCTGATTATATATTTAAAACCTCATTAATTCTGAAGATACAAAATCAAATGAAATTTGTCTCCTTAAATTTTTAGAGTTAGCAGCAGACAGAACTCTTGCTGCTGTTCTTCCTGGTGTGCCCTTTACAGTGTATCTTTCCTTTAATAAATCTACCTTTCAAAAAAACCTTTAATTTTCTAGAGTTTTACTTGGTAACAGAAATGTTAATTATCTACTCTGGCTGGGTGCGGTGGCTCAGACCTGTAATCCCAGCATTTTGGGAGGCCAAGGTGAGAAGACTGCCTGAGCTCAGGGGTTTGAGACCAGCCTGGGCAACTTGGCGAGACCTCGTCTCTACAATAAATAAAAAAAAAATTAGCCAGCTGTGGTAGCACGTGCCTGTAGTTCCAGCTACTTGGAAGGCTGAGGTGGAAGGATTGCCTGAGCCCAGTAGGTCGAGGTTATGGTGGCCGTAAGAGTGCTACTGCACTCCAGCCTGGGTGACAGAGTGAGATTCCAACTCAAAAAAAAATTATCTACTTCTCATTAAGATGAACATAAACGATGTTTGATTATTCTGGCTCGCCTTACATATTATGTAAAATGGAAATGCTTGGAACTCAGAAATCATAATGTGTGATTTACACAATATAGTAAATCATTCAATTATCATTGAAAAATATAATGTATATCAATAATAGTGTATACTAAAATGCACATGAGCAAATAAAAGATTATTTTAAAATATAAAAAAGGAACTCTAAGAAAAAGCACTGACATAATCAATACTTTGTATATTTTAGTTTATGTCATATATTTTTATAAAGCAATTAACCTAACTAAAAAATAGATCTGGGTGTTGTCCCCAGCATCTGAGAGGTAATCTGTAGGCTCTTGGAAGTTCATGTCCAGAAAGAGTGTCTTTGTTTGCCTGGAAGTAGTCAGTAGTGGATTTAGGATTGTGGCAGGCAATACCTTTAGGTAGGGTATGATGCTCCCTATGTCCAAAAGACCAAAATGTGATTGAAGGTGGAGCTTTAAGTCACATAGAATGAGTTCACCAGGAAACTGGGATTACCTACATGGGAAATCAATCAACCAATGATGGCTATCTAATGGAGCCCCAACAATCCATATGCCAATGCTCAGATGGGCTTATCTGATTGGTCTTACTCTGTCACACCTCTGTCACACACATTAATATTATTAATACCTACTTATGAATAGGTAAGTGTGTACCTATTGGTGCACACTGGCATATCAACATATTAAATACACTGTCACTTATAAATAAAAGGGTTTGAGAAAGAAGGGAGAGTCTTTTCCAGGATGTTTATGTTTTGAAAGGGCAGTTTATCAGTTCCTTCCAGGTTATAAAGTTCACCAGCTCAAAATACAGCACTAGGTCTCTATAAAAAACAAAATTTTAAAAATTGAGTAGCTGGACGTGGCGGCTCAAGCCTGAAATCCCAGCACTTTGGGAGGCCAAAGTGAGAGAATTGCCTGAGCCCAGGGGTTCAAGACCAGCCTGAGCAACATGATGAGACCTCATCTCTACAATAAATCAAAAAATTAGCCAGGCATGGTAGCATGTGCCTGTAGTTCTGGCTACTTGGAAGGCTGAGGGGGAAGGACCGCCTGAACCCAGCAGGTCAAACGCTGGGGTGGCCGTGAGCATGCCACTGCAGTCCAGCCTAGGTGACGGAGTGAGACTCCAACTCAAAAAAAAAATTGAGTACATCTATATTCTTTAATGTTTTCAGCAATTAAATTTGTGTAAAATAAACAAGCAGAAATACATAGTACATTTTTTGAAGAAAGATGACAGAAATAAAGGCAATGTTCAGCTGTGTAACTTGTGTACTCATCCTCATTCTTCCCCCTCTAAGAGGGTGAAGGAGAAACCTGGGGCAGGGATGTGCATGTAGACACGAGAAAAGACAGATGGGCTTCAGATGGGTAAATCTGTCAAAGGAAATGTAGCTAAAAATTGGCTATTATTTGAGACTTAAGAAAGTAAAGAATTATTTCCTTTTTTGTAGGGGAGCTGTCTCAGAAGTAAACCTCAGAATCCTCATTTAAAAGGGATTTCTTCCCAGAAATGAACATGTTACCTATGGAAGGCTCCAGAGTAAGTCACAGGGAAGGCATCTGACTCAGTGTGGGATGTGGGTCAACTACACACACATGAAAATGCAATCACAAGGGAACCTAAAAAAGTTCTAATTGCATAGACTGCCATCTGAAGACAAAAACATGTTCTGCAAGATCTCTCCTTTGCTCAAGTTTGTGTATCACTTCTTAGCTATCTCCATGATTCCTGAAAACAGTGACGTGCCCCCATCCATGAACTCTTTCATCAGCTTAACAAATATTCAAGCACCTGCCATGTTCTAGGACTATTCTAGTCACTGAAAATATAGCCGCGAACAACTAAAATTCCACCTATTAGACAATACACTCCAGGAGTAGAGGTGACAGGTGAACACAAATATATGAGACACATTACAGGACAGCACCAGAAGACAAAAAAATGGGATGATATTTTAAATAGGGTGATCAGAGAAGGCCTTTCTCATGATATTAATGCTGAACAGAGACACGCATAAACCAAAGGAAGGGCCAGAAGGTTTGGAGGTGAAAGATGTTATAGTCAGAGAGAAGAGCAAATAAGGGCTGTAGAGGCAGAAGTTTCTGAGGTAGAGAGAATAATTGTTTCTGAAAGATGTCCATATTCAATCCCCAGGACCTATAAACGTGTTATGTTACACAACAAGAGGAAGAGAGGTTGTGGATGCAATTAAGGTCACTAGTCAGCGACCCAGAAAGTAGGAAGACCAGCTGGGCTTGGTGGCTCAGCCTGTAATCCCACGCTTGGGGAGGCTGAGGTGAGTGGATTGCCTGAGTCCGCGGGTTCGAGACCCACCTGGGCAACTTGGCGAGACCTCATCTCTACAATAAATCAAAAAATCAGCTGGGCGTGGTAGCGCATGCCTGTAATTCCAGCTACTCGGAAGGCTGAGGCAGAAGGATCGCCGGAGCCCAGCAGGTCGAGGCTGCAGGAGCCGGGAGCAGCCACTGCACTCCAGTCTGGGCAACAGAGTGAGACTCCAACTCAAAAAAAAAAAAAAAAAGTAGGAAGACCATCCTAGATTATCCAGGAGTGACCAATAAAGTCACAAGGGATATAAAAGGTGGAAGACAGACATAAGAAGAGTGGCAGAGGGAGTATGACTATGGAAGAATGGCCAGAGAGATACAAATAGCAAACTTTGAAGATGGTGGAAGGGAAGTAGCCCAAAAGTGTGGACAGCACCTAGAAACTGGTAAACCAGAGTGAAGGTTCTTCCCAAGATCATCCAAAAAAGGTAAGTCCTATAGACAACTAAGATTTTTTCTCATGAGACATGTCAGACTCCAAGACTAAAGAACAGATAATAAATGTTTACTGTTTAATCTGCTAAATTTGGGATCACTAGTTACCAGCAACAATTCAGTTTCCCAGGCAGGATGGAGATACAGCAGGAAGAACAACGTGGCTGGAAAGGACAGAGAAAGAGGGAGAGAACAGGAGATGGAGTCAGAGAGGCAGTGGGGGATGAAGACAGAGCACAAGTGTCTCTAAAAGCGACTTAAGGCAGTTGAAACGTTAATAAAATTAAGATGCCATAAAGGGTTTTTAAGCAAGGAATGGGAATCTGACTACATTTCCTAAGGATCACTTTGACTGCTATGAGAACAGATGTCAGAGTGGGAAGGGTGGGCGCAGGACAACCAGCTGGAAGGCGGTTGTAATAATCCAGGAAAGAGGTTTGGCAATTTAGACAAGGGCAATGGAATTGGGCATGGACAGAAGTAAAACAGGCAAGAAAGTCACATACAAAGATGCACAGTTGCTTGGCTCCTACCTGAATTCCTTCTCTTTGGGTTGCTGTGTTCATCATCCAAACTTTTCTTCCCTTAGGAAGTGGAAAGTATCTTGGTGGAAGGGTTTCCTGAAGTTCTCCAGCATCACATCTTGGTACAGCTGCCTCTGGGCAGAGTCCAGCAGTCTCAGATCCTCCTTGGTGAAGACCACAGTCACGTCATTGAAGGTTACTGCCTCCTGCAACATCAGACATTCACAACCTCAGTCTTATGACCAAAAATTACCGATAGCTGAGCAGGCAGAGGGGTTGATTGGAAACTTATTTGGATGTTGAGAGATGCAGGTCAACTTATAGATTTCCTACTCATTTTGCCTGTATCCTGACAATGACAAACACTGATTTTCCTGAGCTCTACCAGAAGTGCAGTGATGAAAGAGAAGTCCTGTACTTTTACTTTGTGCACTCACTGAGTGTACTTTTAAGTAACCATCTAGGACTCTAAACGATGCATCCTGGGCTACATTTATTTAAATTTCATTGAATCTTGCCAATTGCCCCAGCAACATTTAGCAGCTTAGTTCTAACCTTGTTTAATTAAGTCCACTGTCCTCTCAAACTCGAACCTGGATACAATCACCTTTCTTTAATATCTGCCAAGCTTATAAGCTTAGTGACCTGTTAGGTCAGTTATGCAGTGTGACCTCTGTACTCTCAAGGCACAAACTATGTATTGCAACTGCAGTAATGTCATGGAGCCAGCATGTCTCAGAACACATCCCAAGTTGCTGTCTCTTCCCAGTCACGTGATCTTGGACAAGTTCACCTAAATGCATTAGTTTCTTCTCTTTATAATGATTCTGACATGACAGTTTTCAACGATTAAACAAGAGACTATATATAGCACTGGGAAAATTGGCTGTCATAGACTGACTAATAAATTTTAGCATTTTATTTTATTATAACTTTTATTCTTAATATGTATATCATCTAATTGAGAAGATAAAATGGCTAATTACTGAACAGGGATATAGTAAAATAAAACAGTTGTTCATTCCTACTAAGTTAGCTATTCTATAACATAAATAATGGTAAAGGTAAACAAAAACAAACACAAATGCAAAGTCAACACAAAAGTAAGAAAGGAAGCACCTGGCACACAGCAGGGCTTCAGATGTCTTTTGTTCTCCTTAACTCTTCCCAAGAAAGAAAAAAAACCTATGCTATTCTGAGATGGAATCTGAACAGCAAGAGAGGCAAGTCTTACTCACCTTGAATGTGGTCATTTTTCTCCTGTTTTGGAGAATTTGCAAAGTCTTGTATGATGCAGTTCTCAGGATGGCAGAATCATGCCTGGAAAGTGCTGGGGAAAGCAGAAAGAGACATAAAAGGGTGGCCAGGGATGCTGCCCGCCAACATAGACATGTATTGTGAATTAGGACATGAATGTTCACAGCAATATTATCCATAATAACTCCAAACTGTAAACAACCAAAAGGCCCTCCTATGGGTAAATGGATAGACAAATTGTGGTATATCCATATGATAGACTCTTATTTGGAAACGAAAAAGAATAAAATACTGACACATGCTACAATATGTGTGAATCCTGGAAACATTACGCTAAGTGAAAGAAGCCAATCACGAAGGATTCCATACTGTATGACTCCATTTCTATAAAATGTCCCAAGAAGGCAAGTACATATAGAGCGAAAGCAGGCTACTGTTGATAAGTGAGACTGAGGAAAAACTGTAAATGGGAACAAGGAGTACAACTGGGGATAAAAATTATCCAAACCGAATTATGATGACAGCTCCTCTACTCTGAAAAGTCCCTAAAGATCACTGAATTGTATATCTGAAATGGGCAAATTGTATAATATGTAAAATACACCTCAATAAAGTTGGAAAAAAATAGTTATTAATCTACATAGCATTTAACTTAATAAAACTTAATTCTGAGTTCACATTAATAGAACATCTATAGCTGAATAAATGGGAAGAAGCTCATCTTTACAGTAGAATGCCCACTAATAATGTATCTCCCCATAAGAAACTTTTTTTTTTCAAAAAGTAACTTTACGGCGGACCAGTCTGAAATACATCACTTTGGCTATATAAAGTTCAGATCACCAATGAAAGGACAAACTGATGTCAATTGGCCTCTGTTATGTTGCAATGAGATGGACTCTGTACCACTTCTGGGTATCCCTGCAAACACTGCATAATTGGAACTAAGCATGAAATATGTCACACAGGCTGGGCACGGTGGCTCAAGCCTGTAATCCCAGCACTTTGGGAGGCCAAAATGAGGGGATTGCCTGAACCCACGGGTTCGAGAACAGCCTGGGCAACTTGGTGAGAGCTTATCTCTACAATAAACAAGTAATAAAACAAAAAAAGCCGGGTGCAGTAGCATGCACCTGTAGTTCTGGCTACTTGGAAGGCTGAGGCAGAAGGATTGCCGGAGCGCAGCAGGTCGATGCTGAGGTGGTCGATGCTGGGTTGCCATGAGTGTGCCACTGCACTCCAGCCTGGGCGATGGAGTGAGACCCCCACTCAAAAAAAGAAATATGTCACACAAACCCCAAATGAACATAGCTTCTCCAAAATATCTTGCCTATACTCTTCAAAAATACCAAGCATATAAAGACAAGGGCTATGAAATTCTTCCAGATTAAAAAAGACTGTAGAAACATGACAAGTAATGGCAATGCATAAAATTAGACTTTAAACAAGAGTGGAAGTGAAGGGTACGATAGCAGAAATTTATAAGGACTTTAAATGAAAAATGAACATGTTTAAATATAGAACTGCAGATTAGATTATATGTAACATGTTACTTCCTAACATAATTAACTAGTATTAGTAGTCTTTTAATAGATATCTAGCCAGGCTCAGTGGCTCAGCCTGCAGTCCCAGCACTTTGGGAGGCTGAGGCGAGTGGATTGTCTGAGCCTGCGGGTTCGAGACCCACCCGGGCAACTTGGCGAGACCTCGTCTCTACAATAAATCAAAAAATTAGCCGGGTGTGGTCGCGCATGCTTGTAGTTCCGGATACTTGGAAGGATCGCCGGAGCCCAGCAGGACAAGGCTGCGGTGGCCAGGAGCGTGCCACTGCACTCCAGTCTGGTCATCACAGAGACTCCGACTCAAAAAAAAAGAAGATATCTAATATTTAATAGATAACAATATTCTCTAATATCTAATATTATCTAGCATGTTACTTATAACCTTCCTAAATGCTTCTTACCCAGATACCCCATGATTACCCTGGTTATGTGGGCATCCTTGCTGTATAAAGCTACAATAAATTGTCTCTGGTTACAGGTATGTTCCAGTTGGTATTTGGCTGACAGACATCAACAAAGCTAACAGGCAAAAATTGTAAACAATTGGAAAATTTTAGTAAAGCCTATATGAGAATTCCTTATACTGTTTTTGCAACTTTCTATAGCTTTCAAATGATATATAAATAAAAAGTTTTAAAATAGCAGGAAATAGTCATAGGAATAATCCTAATGGCAATGGGATTATTAAGGATGAATGTGAAAGAATATGGCAGTTCACTAGTTTATTCTCTCTTGGTGGTGCCTGGAAATTTCCGTAATTAAACAGATAAGAAGAAAAACATTACGAAAAATATGATGAAAGTTGTGTTTAACGTTTTCAAAAAATTAAATATACACAAAGAAAGACTAAAAAGAAATGGTTTTTTTTTTTGAGTTGGAGTCTCGCTCTGTTGCCCAGACTGGAGTGCAGTGGCCACTCCCGGCCACCGCAGCCTCGATCCGCTGGGCTCTGGCGATCCTTCCGCCTCAGCCTCCTGAGTAGCCAGAATTACAGGCACGCGCTACCATGCCCAGCTGATTTTTTGATTTATTGTAGAGATGAGGTCTCGCCTAGTTGCCCAGGCGGGTCTCGAACCCGCGGGCTCAGGCAATCCACTCACCTCAGCCTCCCAAAGGCGCGGGGTACAGGCTGAGCCACCGAGCCCGGCTAACAATTCATTTTTTATTTTTATTTTATTTTATTATTATTATTATTTTTTTGAGTTGGAGTCTCACTCTGTCGCCCAGACCGGAGTGCAGTGGCTGCTCCCGGCCACCGCAGCCTCGACCTGCTAGGCTCCGGCGATCCTTCCACCTCAGCCTTCCAAGTAGCTGGAACTACAGGCACGCGCTACCACGCCCGGCTAACTTTTTGATTTATTGTAGAGATGAGGTCTCACCAAGTTGCCCAGGCGGGTCTCGAACCCGCGGGCTCAGGCAATCCACGCACCTCAGCCTCCCATGGCGCGGGATTACAGGCTGAGCCACCGAGCCCGGCTTCATTTTTTATTTTTAGTCAAGTTTGTTTGACATTATTCAGAAGAATTTATGACATTTGGCATTCAGAAAGATTTATGAAGAATAGCTATTTACTTATTTTCATGATGTAATAGTCTCTGATATTTAGTCTTCATGGTGTTTTGGGTATAACTTTTTGCGCTGCATAAAGTAGTGAGTTTATTCTTAGATTGACAAGAATGTCAGTAAAGCAGATTGAGAAAAAAGATCTGTTGCATTAATTAGCATCCTGTTGAAATAAGTTTAATTTTTATATTGCATTTATTTATTTTAGGGATTCCTTTATTAATCCAATTAAAATGTGCATATAAACCTGATGCACTTTACAAATAAAATTTAAAGTTAGCATATTAATTTTCTTATTTATTTATTTACTTACTTAATTATTCTAGAGACAGGGTCTCCCTCTCTTGCCCAGGCGGGTCTCGAACCCGCGGGCTCAGGCAATCCACTCACCTCAGCCTCCCAAGGCGTGGGATTACAGGCTGTGCCACCGAGCCCGGCACGTTTGTTTTTTTACTGTGGTAAAGTGCACAGTACGTAAAACACATCAAACGTAAACTCCACCATCTTGTTTTTAAGTGCACAGTTCAGTGGGATCGAGCACATTCATACAGTTGTGCAACCATTGCCACTGTTCATCTCCAGGACTTTTTCATCTCCCCAAGTTGAAACTGTCCCCATTAGACAGCGACTCCCCTCCCCTCCCCAGCCCCTGGGACCCACCATACTGTGTGGGTCTGTGAATCTGACCACTCTGGGTTCCTCCCACAAGTGGACTTGGGCAGTGTGTGTCTGACTCACTTCACTCAGCACAGTGTCCTCAGGGCTCTTCTATATTGTAACAGCTGTCAACATTTCACTCCATTTTAGAGCTGAGTAATATTCCACTGCATGGACTGCATTTTGATTGTCCGTCCATCTGTCCTTGGGCGCTTGGGTATACTACTGTTTATCTATTACTTCATGCTGTTTCATGTGTAATTTTAACGCACTGCTCCACATGTGTGTAGGTGATGAGCCTGTGGCTGTCTCCAGTGCCCCTGACTCTGGCAACCCCCGGTGAATGCTTCCATCTGGCCTGCCCCTGACAGTTCTGCCCAGATCCTCAGTGGGGCCGGGTTGGGCCCTCTTCCTGCTGGCCATTGCTTCGCCCAGAGCCCTCTCCTAGATGCCTCTCCACCTTCTAGACTTGCTGGAAATGCAAGTGACACCTGCCCTGTGAGTTTCTGTTCTCAGGACAAGCCCTTCCTGAAGCAGTCTCTGACCACAGGGAAGTAAATACAAATTGAATGACAATTGTTCATGAGTTTCAATTTTCTTTTACATCAATGAGTGCAATATTCTTGACCTTTATTTCTCAGAAATAGTGAGGAGATTAATTAATGTTTGTGCATAATATATGTTATCTTGGCTGAGAGAAAGTTAATAGTGTCATATTCGTCAAATGTTGGCTTATTTGAATCATAAAGAAACTATTTTTTTTTACCAAAAGTATAACTTCTATTAATAATGACTGAATAATTTAAGGATAAAAAAACTCTACTGATTTTTTTAACCTTCAATCATAGTAGGTTTTGTTTTTTCTTAACTCTTACCCTGGAGAGATGTTATTTTCAACATGGTTTCCTTTGTGTACAGAGGTAACAAATATGGAAGCAAAATTTAAAAAGAATATCAGAAAGAGCTGTAATACAAAATTATATTGAATGTTGTCTAAGCACTAATATTCTCTGGAGAATTAATGTCTGGGCTAATATTCTGTAATTCCCAAGGATTTGGCCTAGGGTAGGGCAATGTTTCTCAAACTTTAACAAACATTGGGTTCACCCGCATGGCCTATTAAACCACAGAGTTCCTGATTCATTTAGTAAATCCAGAAATGAGTTTGAGAATTTGAATTTTTAACAATTGCAGGTGTGAGACTGATACAGCTCTTCAGAGGTCAGAATTTGAGAAGGACTGAGTTGGGATAATCAATGTGTTCCAACCCAAAGTCAATTTGATTCATTCAGAAAAACACTTTTAAAATGCAAGGTCTACAGAATCAAAATTTCTGGGGCATAGGACTTAACCGTCTGCACTGGTTTTAAGCTTATCAGGTAACCCTGACTCACAGGTGCAAAAACTGGTGAATGGGTCCAGGTTATTCCAAGTGATTAAATGAGCTAACCAAGGACTGAGTCAAGTCTCACATTTGCTTTATGCCTTCAGAACCTTGGCAGCCACCCTTATCTGTGGTCACCCTTGTCTGTGGCTTTAGTATG
>CAUYQG010244096.1:0-10911 GCA_963574415.1 Tarsius wallacei
AAGGAAGGAAGAAAGAAAGAAAGAGAGAGAGAGGAAGGAAAGGAAAGGAAAGGAAAGGAGGAAGGAAGGAAGGAAGAAAGAAAGAAAGAAGAAAGTCAGTACTCCAAAAGTCAAATTACTTACCTGGGGTCCTTATAGCCAAATAAATGGTAGAATATGGCTCCAAGTTCGTACTTCTAATATATCACAACACATCTTATGAGAGTGGAATCCATATACCTATGTGAGAGTAGGAAGGGAAGTATGAGTTAACATCACTTTTACTGAGCATTTACTACATGCCAGGCACTGGGCAACGCACTTTATATACACCATCCTTCTTAATTCTCACGATGCCACAAGGTAGATTCTATAATTATCTCCATTTTACAGATTAGGAAACTAAGTGAGGCTTTAACTTGGCTAAGTAGCCCAAGTCATACATCTTGAAGCCAGGAAGCAGTGGCCAGGGGACATGTGGCAACATAAAGTGTACCTGGTCCTAAACCAGAGGAAGTGAGGACTGGTTGGAGATCCAAACTTCACCTGCATGTAGACTACTTATGTATCTAATTCTGACTTGTACCCCACATCTCTATAACAAAATAAAACTTTAAAAAATGATGTAGGAATATTTTTTAATGTAAGGAGAAGCATACACACACAAACACACACACACACACACATACACACAAACACAAACACGTGAAAAAAAGAAATGTATGAAGCCAATTCTAAAGCCTAGATCTATCTGATTCCAAAACACAAACAAGACCAAATTTATATTTCTAATGAAGAATTCTTTCTGAGGTAGTACATTCTTGGTATCTTGATGCTACCATTATTTAAAATTTTTCTAGAGTTCATATTTTGAAATTGCCTTCATAGAAGACATAAGAAAAATTGTTTCCTTTAGCTGAATTTGTAGTAATACTACATTCCAGATGACTTTTGGATTTTCCCAAAAATCAAATTTACCTTCAAAGATAAAGATTTAATAGCACTGAGACATTACTCAATTAGGGGCATAGTTTCTTTATGTTTTTGTTTTTTTAGAAAATCAGTATCCCACAGCTCATGACTATCTATCAGTCCCGTTGTACAACCAGCCCTCAACCCCATTCCCACACTGCCTGTATCCCCAGACATATTTTCTATGCCTCTCCTCATGGAATGATTCATTGAAGAAAGCCAGGCATCTCTGTATGAAAGGAACATAAATCTGAAAGAAGGACAGGGACAATGATTCTTTCAGAAAATTCTTAATCTTCCAGAATTCTCTCGATGACAACTCAGAGACTTTTTCTTCCTTTTCCCATAGATGAAAAGTCTAACCTGGCAAAATGGTCCCCTGTTATTCTGGAAATAACAGATTACTTTCAATATTAGCCTCCATTCTGTGGAAACTTTCTCAAAGGGGACAGATAAAGCCTGTGTACCTGTAGCCATTGAGCATTCTGATGAAAATTAGTATAATTTTAAAATTCCGAATCACTCACAGAATATCACTTTAGAGCTAAAATCCTACTAAGTTGGGGAGAGATTGGCATTTAAACAGATGTCAGCAGTGTTTTGGGAAATGTAAATTGAGGTACAGATGGTGACTGCTAGAGAGTTAAGAGCATCTGTGTTCTATGAGGAAAAAAAACTATATTTGTGAAAAAAAATTTTAAATAATAACTGAAACTCCCAACTCGATTTTGAAAGGAGACAAGAAAATATCCTCATTGGATGGCACTGTTTGATAAGTTTCTTATCAAATCAAAATTGACTTGAATTTCTGGGTCCTGGATCTAAATTAGATTCAAGATGGGGAATTATATCCTGTATCTTCTGTAAGCCAAAATTAGAACTTCTACTCCAAAAGAACAACTAACTAAGGCTTAGCACAGTTAAGTAACCCAAGTCATACATCTTGAATATATGAAGCCTAGATTTCTGACTTTTCTATTTCAGCCAATCATGTTCCTCAAACTCTAAGGAAAATATCCATTAACTACCACACAGTGGTTAAGAGCCAAAGCTCTGGAGACAAGGAGGCAGAGTTCAAATTCCGGCATTGCCCCTTTTTGGCTGGGTGTCCTTAGGATATATTACTTAATTTCTCTAGGCCTCAGTTTCCTCATTTATAAAATGAGGATAAAAATAACAGTGCCTGCTCCCATAGGATTGTTGTGAGGATTAGAGTTACATGTAAAGGGCTTATAGTCTACAGTAACCATCACTGAATGCTAGCTATTATTGTAATAGACTTTCTTCCTAATCCTGAAAGATCTACATAGGACTGGGTACCACAGACTGACTTTCTCCCCAGGTCCCACATCCCCACCGCTGTCTTGACCTAGAACAACAGCCTATAAATCTGCATCTTATGAACTGATAAAGCCATAGTGTGTGCAGAACATTGGGCTCTAACAAGGGCCTTCTTTCTCCTTTCTAGCAGGCCTCTAGACATTTCCACCAAAAGAGTAAGTCACTCAAACTATGAACACTTAAAAGCTTTTGTCCTGTTTTGTTTTGTTTAACTGTTGAATTTATTTTTACTGTGATCAAAAACATGTAACATAAAATTTACCCTCTTAACCATTTTTAACAATAGCAGTTTTTAGGTTCGTTTCTTTTGAGAGATGGCAGAAAGCTTTTCCGGTCACCAGGATCATTCAGAAAGTTATATTTCCATTAATGCGATCAGTGTTCTAGAAACCTGAGTATGCTAAAAAAAAAAAAAAAAAAGTGTTTCACTAAAAGATCTAATTTACAAGCAGGAAAAGACTGAATGAACATCTCTCTATTCTATCCATTTATTTTTTTGTTTGTTTGCCCCTAAGGATCCTTATGCTCAGCTGCTCATATTAATCTGGTCTTTCAATGAGTTTTCCCCTTCAGGGAAAATCAAGAAACCAAAAGGTTAATCAATTCAGTCATATGAGGGAACCATGCAGAAACCATATAAGAATCCAGACTCCCAGGTTAGAGCTTAACATGCTGTACACCTTGCCTGATTGGAATGAGTTTATGCATTAGATACCATACACAAATGGAGGCACTTAACTTCGTTCATGGCACACCCGCAAACTCATTTGCCGGATCCATAAGCACTTGTAAACATTGCTAATGGAGTTTGCTAAATGAATATTATAAACGTAATCCAAATGAGCTCTCCATGGAAATTGCAAATCATATGAAAAATATAGTGCATTTGGTTATAGCACATTTCAGGAACGGTATATTTTAGTTAATTGTGTTAGTGTTTTATACATGGCTAAATGTCAGTGCTAGCACCTAGAAGAAAATTATCTCTTCCTGCTTGCCTCATACCATTCAACCAAGGATACTGAATATTGCATAATTCATCAATCAAAGGTGCTTTATTGCGAAAGCAGATCTTGCTGGTTCACACTGGATCCCTGGAAGGAAACTAGGGCCCTTGAGAAGCTATATAAACCCCCTGGGCCGGTTAAGATATCAGTGGGATCCCTGAAACAGTTTCCAAAACGGTGCCCTGGTGGCCTGAAATAGTTACCACAACTTTCAAAAAAACCCTTATTCACATTCAGATTTGAACCAAAGTTATGCTCTTTAATTAATAAGATAAAACTATAAAGGCAGTTTTAAACATATGGTAGTCTTTTTATCTTTTTTGTCAAATGCTGTCATATTTTCAGCTATGTGTTCTATAATTTAGAGTTACTTTATTTGAATGAAAATTCTGTACCAAAGTCATCTCTTGCCCAAAGTAGAAGCAAACCATAATCTGAGACTTCCAAAGGTTTTCTTATCTCGGATGATTTATTTCAGACATTTGCAAACTAAAAATGCTATTCACAAATGGAAGTCTGATGCTTAGAGAAATTCAATTCTCTCAAAATGTGAACTTCTTGGAGTGTTTTTGTTTTGTTTTGTTTTGTTTTGTTTTGTTTTACGACAAATATACTGAATATACAACTGAATATACGAATGGACGGTGACCAGGCCGTACGCAAAAATAGAACTCTGACCCTCAAGCTGCAGTAACCTTCCCAAGAAACCAACCCATCATCGATAATAGCCGGCTTCCTTTAAGTCAGGCTATAATCAGTTTGCTATCCCTAGTAAAAATCCAGGAAACCAAACAATGACCTCTGAAACAGTCTCAAATAGCCAGGACTTAATAATTCACATATTCTCTAAGTTTTATCCCTGCTCCCAACTTAGGATCTAAAGCTCAACATGGCTGATGGGATTGCAAACTAGTACAACATCTTTGGAAGAAAGAGTGACAATTTCTGAAAGAACTAGAAATTGACCTTTCATATGACCCAGCAATTCTCCTATTGGGAATATATCCAAAGGAACTCAAATCATTCTACGAAAAAGATACCTGCACACATATGTTTGTTGCAGCTCTATTCACAATAGCAAAAACATGGAACCAACCATGCTGCCCACTGAAGCTGGACTGGATTAAAAAAATGTGGTACATATACACAATGGAATATTATGCAGCCATAAAGAAGGACAAACATATGAACTTTGCAGCAACTTGGATGGATTTAGAGTCAATCGTATTCAGTGATCTATTACAGAAACAAAGAATGGAGCACCATATGTTCTCACTCATAAGCGGACCTTGAACATTTATCATAATACTATAAGATAGGGATTGGCAGTAGTGGGAAACTGCCCGGGATGGGGGCGGGGGATTGGCAGTTGAGGGAAACTGCTAGGGGAGGGAGGGGCACACCTCATCAACAAGGATACCTGCATAATCAGTGTTTGTATACCTAACCCTGAAATGTACCGCACATCTTAAAAAAAAAAAATAAAGCTCAACATGCATCCCTAGCCAGTCACATAGGATGCCCCACTTCTAGGTAACTCACCTACCGTTTCCCCATAACAATAGCCCTTAACCATGGCATATGTGAAGTTTTACCTTGTCCACTATAAAACTTTATTTTGCCTGCCTTTGAGCCTCTGCTTTGGTGTCTAAGGCCCTTGTTACAGCAATCTCTGAATAAATGACCTTTGCTTATTCTCATTTGGTTGGTCTTTGCTTATCTCTATGAGAATAACCCAGACAATATTTTAGAAACAAAAACAAATGGTGAAATACATGTTATCTAGTTTATAAACAGGTTTGTTGGGGTTTATATTCTGGTAGAGATTATCCTTTGATGCATAAAAGAGTTGATGTCATTCTGAAAGAAACTATTCCCAAGGTACAACTTGTCATGTATATAAACAGACTTTCCAGGAAAAGAGAGTATCAGTTAAGCTATTATAGACTATGAAACTGATTTCTTAGTAGCTATCGTTTCTTGAGTCAGTACTCAGAGAAATATAGCCCAACTTGATTATTACTCTAGCTACCAAGTACTAGACTCTGCTTTTTTTGAGTTCATCTTGGATGTTTCTTTTCAGTTCCTCCTTCCAACCAAATTCTAACAGCCAGAGGCTGTGTGTGTGCATACAAAGATAATAACAGAAATGAAACATCCCCCTGCCATCATCTCCATTCCCAGTGCCCAGGAGAGAAAAGCATCAGTATGTGCCTTTCCTTCTTTTCAGTTTCATGGTGTTGCTTTATCTTTAGCCTATTTTTATTCTACGGCAACTTGGATGGAGTTCTCAGGTTAAACTGAGATTGGAAAACAACCTACAATAATAACTTACCTTTGGTGGTTAAGGATGGAATGTGTTGAGTAGACAAATGGTTGGTAAATTAGCATACCTACCAAAAATTAAGACCCAAGTTTTAGAAAAATAAGTTAAAATGCAGTTCTTCAAACCGGGCTCGGTGGCTCAGCCTGTAATCCCAGCACTTTGGGAGGCCGAGGCAAGTAGATCGCCTGAGCCCGCAGGTTTGAGACCCGCCTGGGCAACTTGGCAAGACCTCGTCTCTACAATAAATCAAAAACTAGCTGGGCGTGGTAGTGCACGCCTGTAGTTCCGGCTACTTGGAAGGCTGAGGCAGAAGGATCACCAGAGCACAGCAGGTCGAGCCTACGGTGGCCAGGAGCATGCCACTGCACTCCAGTCTGGGTGACAGAATGAGACTCCAACTCAAAAAAAAAAAATGTAGTTCTTCAGTTATATGAAATAACATGTGTTTGTGTGTCATTTCTTTGTTTGTTTAGGGCTTTTTTCTAATTCTAAGAGTGTTTTAAGAATCATTCAGTGACCTGAATGTTACCATATGAACACTAGTTACCATTATATAGATAAACCACAAACATGCATTGAGTTCACCCAAATAAAAGGAGTTTTCCAAGGAGAAGTTCTTTTTTTTTCCCAAAAGATGCCACCAACTTCTACTACTTTCAACAGGACTCAAGACACTATTTGTGGATAAAAATGCTGTGATTACCCAGGTCTGAGGCTATAGTACAAAATGTGAGTGCTTATTTTCTCTTTAATGGGCATACCTCAGATGCTATTGAGCATCATAAATGTCTGTCTTTCAGATCACTATAGGACTTCTACAATAGGCGATCTTTAAAGATGACATAAAAATATTCCTTTCATAATGAAGCTTATCCTATATTTCCAATTAGTTTAGCTGGTATTCAGTGCATTTTTCTGTTTCTTCCATTCCATTTTTATGATAAGGTGACGAAAACGCAACATAATACTCTAGACAAGGATATGCTGTCAATTTCTGTAATGGCACCTTAATATTGTCCACATTATTCTCACTCCTCTTCCAGTGACTTATTTTTAGCACTGTTGCACATTGAGCAAAGCTCATGATCTTTTTCTTGGAAGGTTATGGCTAATTCAATACCCATCACTGTGTATGATTAGCTTAAATTGTTCTTTCAGATGTGCATCACCTCACACTTGCCTGTTTCAAATTTCGTCTTCATCACATTACCCAATTACCTGGTTTTGTTAAGTCTTGCTGGAGACTCTGGTGGTCCTTATTGGACTGAAAATTTAGGGTCATTGCATAATATCACTCCTTTATTCACCTCATCTTATAAATGGTTAATAAATATATTCAACAACAAAGTTTTTTTCTGGTACAGATCTCCAGGGCATTCTGCTATTAACCTCATTCTGCATCCACAACTGGACCCAACCCCCATTCTTTCGGGACTCTTTCCCTATCTTTTTAGTCCCTGGTCTGACTTTTGCCTCTGAGGCTATAATGACAAAGTTTTCTTATCAGCTGCTTGAAGGTAATTTATCAAGATGCCTGTATGGGTCAAAAAAGTTCACATGCACTCCTGATAGTGTTCATGTGATCAAAATTTAAGTAGCAACCACTGTACACAATACTGTAGCCCAAGTTGTACTGATGAGCCATATTGTATCCTATTCTCCTCTTTCTTTCTCTCTTTCTTTCCTTCTTTCTTTACTGTTACATGAATAGATGCTTACCTTCTTTCAGTTATTTATAAGCCCCCTGGGCTCCTTTTAGTGTAGGTTTTATAGTCTTTGGACCTGCCATCTGCCCACTCTACCACCTTATCTATTTAGAATAGCGACTAGATTTGACTTGGAATTCACATGACTTTGAGGGGGTTTATGACTTATACAAAGTGCATTAGTATATTTTTTTCTATGGAAATTACACAACCTAAAGAAAAGAATAAAGTTTTCATGTCATCTGGAGAAAAGGAACGCTTTTACATTGTTGAATGAGTCAACATGAGGAGTCAATCCAAAATTGATTCTTCTGAACATTGGCCAAACAAAGGAATCAATGTGTCATGTCTTAGTCAGTTATTCACTCCCACAGCATAGTTTGTCTCATATGCAACTTTCCAGCAGGTCACCCTCAACTATAGGATAGGGGCATCTCTGTGTATATATTTGACTGTATAGATGTAAACTCTTAATTCAGATTCAATGTGTGTTGCAAACTTGTCATCCTAACTGCACAGAATTTTGCACTCTATTCACATCTAATATAACACCAGATAAATTCCAAAATGACTCCTTGGATCTCTAAGGTAAGTGGTGTCTCATTTAATCGTACAACCTACAGTTTGAAATCACATAAATACCGTTAGATTCTAGCAGCAGTTAAAAGAACCAAGGGGAGGATGCAGTTATCCAGACAGTGCATCCATTTCAAAATGTGTGTTACACTTTCAAAGATCCTAAAATGGCTAATGACAAACCACTTAATGGCACAAACTCTTCACCAAGAAAATTCTTTGCCTGCCTAGTTTGTCACCCTGTAAAGCAAAATGTGTGGAAGCGATGGAAGGCTGTCCTTTTAAGTTAGGAAAATAATGCAGGGCAAGAGCAGATGAAATAATAATGCTTCATTATGAAAAGGCACATTTCATGCTTCTCAAATCCTTTTCCAAACCTAAGATTGAGAGTTCAGTTTCATTACCAGTTAATTTGTAGATTCAAGCTAATATGTGCCTGCTATTTCAAAACTGGTATGTTATAAAGTCTTCCTTAATATCTAGTAGATTTATGGATGGTTTGGGAGAAATAATCATTTAGCACCAGCATTACCATGACTAGCATAAATCAAGTACTTTGGGGTTATGCAAAGTGGGGAGAAAAATCAAAGCAAGCCAAGACAATAGACAACCCAAGAGAAGGTGAATGTCTCAGAGGTGAGAGCATAACTTGAGGAAAGATATTATGTCTTCACTTATTTCCTTTACTGACCTATAGTGCAGACATTTGGTTCAACAAACAGTTGCTTCACTGAGTCAGACAATTCTGTGTCCTGGTGTGCCCATTTATTCATTCAACAAAGGTTGTTAATTGGCACTATATGACATTACTCAGGATATACACGAGTATAAAAGTGAAAACAATGTCAGAATTTAATGAAGTTCTGTGCTCAGGGCTCTACCTCATCTGGGTTTCCTCACCCTAATTTTGTTTTCACATTTTATAATGTTCAGATATCCTGAAGATTGTTACCATACAGAGAATAACAGGTAGATACTTTTATTTTCTCTTGCTGGGTTTTTCCTTGACTTCTCTGTTTTCTTTATCATATAGCATGCTAACTGAAGCACCAGAATGTAACATGTACCACCATGGAGAACATGTTTGGATTTGGTTAAACCCCCAAAGCTTGAACAGTCATTGAAGATATTCAGATAAAGACCTGGCTTGGCATCAGGATCTGTGAAACGATCAGTTTTAGTGAATTTATATTTTTACATTTATTTAGTGAAATGAAAAGTGTTTTACGATCAGTAAATAATTCTCTAATTATAAGGTCCTATCGAGCTTCAGGGGAAAGAAGTGAAAGTCTAAGTTAATACTTTGCTTGTTCCTGATGGGCCAGGAAAGAGGAGGTGAATTCATTTTCCCTACGTTAGGATGTATTTTAGCAAAAATCCTTCATTTCATTTTTGTTTTTAATTTGAATTGATAGCATTCAAAAATAGCCTGGATTCTTGCTTCCAGCTAAGCTCTTTATTTTTGTGAGATTTATATTGTCATATTATGGTCCTTTAAATTTTTTTGGTTACCCTGTCTTATACTTATGTTATAATAGAACACATGCCATTTATTCCTGTCCATAATAAATGATTTGATTGTATTTGTCATATTAGTATATGAAATGACAGTATTTTATTTTTTATAAAAATATTTCCAATGTTTTCCAAACATTATGATATAGCATAACTCCCAAAATCTTAACTAATATTATTCTCAATATTGGCACCGCTATTTTCTCCCTGATAATCACTGTCTCAAAGTCCAAGAAGGGTTCATAAATTGCATTTCTTTCAGTTATCTTTTTCCTAATCTCTGGCTGTTTTTATCATCATCTCTCTCTTTAAAATTCAGCTGGTTGGGTATTTTTAACCCTTTCCAACTCAAAAGTGCCTCCCAAAAATGAGAGACAGGGAGAAAGAGGAAAAGAAGCAAGAATGGAAGAAAAGTTTTGAAAACTTGTTTCTGGTGGCTCTGATAAGCAGTTCAAACTAACTGACTTTGTGTTTTTTGAATTTTCTGGAGTTGCTTGACAAGAATGGCTGGATTCCCAGGAAGCAGTCCTTGGACCTTTGGCTCTCTGCTTATTACTATATTTATGCAGAGAGTGTTGAAGTAATCTTGCCAAATCTTTGTCACAACCTCCCTCCCATTCTGCTTGCTCTACTGCCTCAATTTGACCTCAGAAAAAGATGAGGTAAAGAAGGGCCTGGGAAGTACATAAGAGGAAAAAGCACATTAAACGGATCCTTGTCATTTAAAAGTTCCGTAAAGAGTTCTGGTTATGATACTTTGAAATCCATTACTCAGTTCCTTCAGAAATTTATTTTCAAGTGAAGATATAAGCCAGTAGAAGAACATTTCACCTGTTTCCCAGAACTTAACACAAACCCTGGCACACTCCAGTCTTTAAAGTAAATATATATAAAGAAGTATATAAGGTTTCAAATATAACATGAAGTTATAATGATATAAACTATATCAACAGATTTTCCATGCTAAGGGTCTCAGAAATGCATCATCTTTTTTCTAAAGCTTTGTGGCACTGAGACAAAATTCTTCCCCCTAAAAACTGAAAAAGTGAATGATGACTAACTAGAGTCATTTGCTCCCAATTGTTCAACCAGCTGGTTCTGTGGTGGAGCCCCACTCCATCCCCACCTCAGGTGTATGGCTCAAGACCCTGCAAGCAAGGCCTGCTACCTAGAAACCACATCTTAAGGTATTGTGTCATAAAGCAGACCGATGTATATTCCTATATTTGCCTCTCAAATATCCATGGTTTTATCAGTCGTGGAAATTCATCATATGAACAGCAAAGAGGAGGGCAATAAAGATTTTTTTTTTTTTTTTGAGTTGGAGTCCCACTCTGTCTCCCAGACTGGAGTGCAGTGGCCGCTCCCGGCCACCGCAGCCTCGACCTGCTGGGCTCCAGCGATCCTTCTGCCTCAGCCTTCCAAGTTGCTGGAACTACAGGCACATACTACCACGCCCAGCTAATTTTTGATTTATTGTAGAGATGAG
>CAUYQG010244100.1:0-56188 GCA_963574415.1 Tarsius wallacei
AAAAATATTTGCCAACTGTATATCTGACAAAGGCTTAACATCCAGGATCTACAAGGAACTCAAATGTGCTGAAAGGAAATAAAACAAATAGCCCCATTAAAAATGGCCAAAAGACATGAATAGGCACTTCTCAAAAAAAGATATGCAGTCAGTCAATAGACACATGAAAAAGTGCTCAGCTTCACTAATTATCAGAGAAATGCAAATCAAAACCACATTGAGGTACCACCTAACCCCAGCAAGAATGGTCTTCGTTAATAAAACAAACAACAGATGCTGGCGAGGATGCAGAGAAAAGGGAATACTTCCACACTGCTGGCGGCAATGCAAACTAATTCAACTTCTAAGGAAAACAGTGTGGTTATTTCTAAAAGAACTAGAAGTTGACCTTCCATATGACCCAGTAATTCCTCTACTGAGAATATACCTGGAGGGGCTCAAATCATTTTACAAAAAAGACACCTGTACATGTGTGTTTATTGCAGCACTAAAAACATGGAACCAACCATGCTGCCCATTGAAACTGGACTGGATTTTTAAAAAACGTGGTACATATACACAATGGAATGGAATATTACATAGTCATAAAGGAAGACACAAACATATGGACTTTGCGGCAACTCGGATGGATTTAGAGTCTGTAATACTCAGTGATCTATCACAGAAACAAAGAATAGAGTACCATATGTTCTCACTCATAAGCAGACCCTAAACATTTACCATAATAACTATAAGAAAGGAATTGATGAGAGTGGGATACTGCCGAGTGGAGGAGGAACACATAAATAAGGGTACTTGATTTCAAACCAGGCAAAGTGGGGACCACAGGGAGGCCTAAACTTTACCTGGATGATGACCACTTGTATACCTAATCTTGAATTGTATCCCAAATCCTGAAAATAAACAAACAAACAAATAAATAAATAAATAAAGGGATTGGCAGTAGTGGGATACTGCTGGTGTGGGGGCAGAAGGGGGAATACAACATCAAAAAGGTATCCGATCTCAAACCAGGCAGTGTGGGGACCAAAGAGAGGCTCAAACTTTACCTGTACAATGACCACCTGTCCTGTACACCTAATCCTGAATTGTACCACATAGCTTTAAAATTAAAAAAAAAAAAAAAATATATATATATATATATACACACACACACACACATATATATAAAGAAGAGATTAGAACATGCTGAGAGACACCAGAAGCAACATGCACAGAGGAAAGACCATGTGAAGATATAGCAAGAAGATGGCCATATACAAGGCAACAAGATGGCAGGACAGACCAAACCTGTTGGCACCTTGATCTCAGACTTCCAAACTCCAGAGCTGTGAGAAAATAAATGTTTGTTGTTTAAGCCACTGAATCTGGTATTTTGTTATGGCTGTCCTAGCAAACTAATACACTGAGATATAACTCTGAAGCAGCCTGAGACTTAGCATAAAACCTTTATTTGAAAGATTCTCAAAGTGAAGTATTATACTGTTGATCTTAGAGGAAAAGTAAGATGTTTTCCAACATTAAGTTCTAAGAGAGACTTGAAAGCTTCAGTGACTTCATTGAAAAACAAACCAGCCATTCCAGAAAGGGGCACAAGCAGAGGCTGGCAGTGTTATTTTTTGCTCTAGCTGCTGGTTACATGGCATGTTCAGTTTCTGAGAATTCAGCAAGCTGTTAGCTTATCAACTTAAAGTTTAAAATAACCCAATCTTGCCAAGTGACTTTATTTTATTTTATTTTTTTTGTTTTTTGAGTTGGAGTCTCACTCTCACCCAGACTGGAGTGCAGTGGCCGCTCCTGTCCACCACAGCCTCAACCTGCTGGGCTCTGGCGATCCTTCCACTCAGCCTTCCGAGTAGCCAGAACTACTTGGCGCTATCACGCCTGGCTAATTTTTGATTTATTGTAGAGATGAGGTCTCGCCAAGTTGTCCAGGTGGGTCTCGAACCTGTGGGGTCAGGCAATCCACTTACCTTGGCCTCCCAAAGCGCTGGGATTACAGGTTGAGCCACCGAGCCTGGCTGACTTTATTTTCAAAACCACTATAAATAGATAGCCTGAGGGATTTCCTTGGTGGAGATGAAATAGTTTTGTATCTTGGTTGTGATGGTGTCTAAACAAACCTACCTACTGATATAATAAAATTGAGTAGAACTATACATATAGAACTACACATATATTTACACACACAAATTAGTACTCATAAAAACTGGATGAAAAACAGTATTGTACTGATGGTGTCAATTTTTTTGGTTTTGATATTATATTAGTTACGGGGGAAGGGTATAAAGGACTCTGCACCATTTTTGCAACTTTCTATGAGTTTATAATTAATTCAAAATTAAAAGTTAAAAGATATTGAGGGGGGAAAGCCAGATCCATGATTGACAGTGAAATACTAGAAGCATTTCCATTAAAATCAGGACCAAGTTAAAAAAACAAACAACCCAAAACCATCATTTCCCCAACTAATTGGTTCACAGAACCTCCGTTTCTGAGTTGAGTTTAGCAAATGACATGGTTTCCTTTTTTGGAAACCTAAATGATGAGTACCATCTTCTGCTTTCCTAAAGATGATGAACTCAGAGTTGCGGGACTGAGATCTTATCACAACACAGAGAGTAGAGGGTCCAACTGCATACTCTGGCTCCTGGTCTGAGGCACTACTATAGCTGCCTGGGGAGGGAGTGCTACTGATACACATCCAAATTGGTCTAGTACCATCCAACAAAAATGCAAATGATCATCTGGCAAGAAAAAAAACCCCAAAAAACAGAGCCAGCCGCCTTAACACAGGAATAGGAAATTTTTTAAATTTAGCATTTATTAATCATACACACTCAACTCTGAGGACTAGACATTGAAACACACAAATGTCAAAAACTACAAAAATGAGTGATGCCCACATATTTAAATAGCAAAACATTTATACATATCTCACCACACATTCTCAAGTTTTATCCCACAAAGTATGGCATGAAATAATCACAGCATAAATATTATTCAAGTAAAACGCTATTTAAAGTAGCTGCACATGGGTAATTAAAACACTGAACTGGGATTCAGCCTTCAGAGAAAAAAGTCGTGGCACAATTTCATCACTGAAGTTAATAAAACAGATTTGTTTACATTTGCTCCTGATCTTTATTTTCATAAAGTCTCTCCATAAGAATAAAGGTAGGCGTGGAAAGAAGAAATAAATAGCACTTCATATAAAATCATATTTAAAAGCCACTTAAACAGATAAAGATAACAGTTGCAGGTCAGCTCTTTGAATGAGAACCCTTCCATAGCTGGAGGAAGTAAATGGAGAAATGTTTATTTAAGGCCAACAGACTTGTTATCTGGGTAATTTCATTTGAGTTATAATTGCTGGGAACTTTCTGCTGAGAACTCTTGGTGGCAAAGCCCAGAAAAGTGCTTTCTCCAGAAAGGTTCAATATAATAAAATAATATCTGATAAATGAAGGAAGGTCAATATATCCTTTATGGTCTGAATCAGGGACTGGCAAACATTTTCTTTAAGGCACCAAATCATAAATGTTTTAGGCTTTGCATGCTATACCATCTCGGTCCCAAGTATTCAACTCTGCCAAGAAAGCAGTCACAGACCATACCAGGAATGAACAGATGTGGCTGTGTTCTGAAAAAAAATCTTATTTATAAACGCTGGAATCTGAATTTCATATAATTTTCATATGTCATGAAATATTGTTCTTTGTTTGATTTTTTTCCCCCCAACCATGTGACAATATAAAAATCATACTTGGTTCACAGGTTGTACAAAAACAGGTGGCAGACTGGATGTGGCTCATGGGCTGTGGTTTGCCAACCCCTGGTCTAATGGTCCTTTTCTATTCCATGTTGTAAAATATACATTTTTCAAAATCTCATCTATCACATATAGTTACCTGATTAAAAATAGCAACAAAAAATGTTCATTTAAAAACACTTCCCCCACAACCCAGAACCAATTTACTAAACAGTAGTGATTTCCTTTAACTATAAAATTGACCAAGGAGATTACAATGAGTCTCTGGCCCTCAGTTTATCTACCTATGAGCCAAATATGCAAGAAAACTCCAAATATACCACCTAGCCAGAGAATCCACCAGCTTACAAAGATAAAAATATATTTGAAAGTATTCCTCCATACATCTAGGATTGGTAATCAAGACTTCTAAAAAAGAACATCGAAGTTAAAAGATATTGAGGGGTGAAAGCCAGATCCATGAGCATGATTCAGATATTGAGGGGGGGAAAGCCAGATCCATGAGCAATCAAAGCATTTGTATCCTTAATAGAAAAAAGATGAACACACCCAAATCTCAAGTAATTAGGATGTTATATAAAACCACCTAATACGATGCAAATAAAAAGAAATTGTTAAAATGATGAGTATGTGATTCTTGACAGGGCCTGAGCAATATAATTAGGAGATGAATTTCAGCTCTTTCTCCTTCAGGCCTTGGGGATATGGCTGGTATAATCCAGACCTGATGCTAGGCAACTCCAGGACGGGAGGCCATCCTCCTGTGTGCACAGGGACTTTCCAGACCTTAGTTAATTACCCACAGCTCCCTAGGGGCTCAGTGAGGGATTCTAAATCCTGGGTGGGGTTCAGGAGTAATTGCATCTGGCACTGTTTTCATTCATGCTTTCCTTCCACTACTGTATTATCCACAGAATGAGTGGAGTTCACACATAGATGGAGAAGGGAAGGTTTTTCATTTTTCACCTACTTGGCCAGGAATAACCTTTATTCTTATGAGGATGGGAGGCATGTC
The DNA here is from genome assembly GCA_963574415.1 of Tarsius wallacei. Taxonomy (NCBI): domain Eukaryota; kingdom Metazoa; phylum Chordata; class Mammalia; order Primates; family Tarsiidae; genus Tarsius; species Tarsius wallacei. The sequence goes on from CAUYQG010244100.1 coordinate 4,788, forward strand.
TAGAAGAGCCTAGAATTTTCTTAGTTGGACTTTTTCAAAGTGAGAGGCAACACTGGTCATAGGAGTTTTTGTTTTTTCTGTGTTTTTTTTTTAGTGATGAATTATAAAAACTTTTATTAGATATAAGGTGCCTGAAATTCAAGGCCTCATGCCTCTTCCACAAAGTGGACTGGCAATTATGGAAATGTTTTCCCCTTTTGAGATGACTGTGGCAAAACTGCTTTTGTACTTTTGGAGGGGAAGGAACAGCACTGCAGCAGGACAGAAGGAGCAGGCTGCAGGTGACAACCACTTACTCAGGCTCAGTACTGGCTTCTCCCAACTTGGCAAAGCCATTACCAGTGTGCAAGGAAGGGCTAGGTGGTGCCGCTCACAGCATGACTCCTGTATGGACTCCAAATTTCCTGTTGTTTTGGTTTTTTTGGCAAAGTACTGTCACTTTCTCTCAGAACTGCAATATCCCATCGAGCTAAGGCCTGTATGGAACCTCCAGTCCACATGTAAAATGGAAAGTACTGGACACGACCAGGGCAATAATCAGGGAAGGAGCGGGTCAAGTGACCATGTGCCTTCCATCATGCCCAGCTGCCTCTGCTATTCTTTCCTTTACACTTTACACTTTAGCTCATTTCCTAAAAGAAACAAAAGGAAGCGGCAAACAGGACAGAAACGAAAATACCTTTCAGTGGTTAAATTTAGGACAATGAAGACTTCAATTTAAAAAATGGTCTAGAAATGTGAGGTGTTCCTTCATTCCTCCCAGAAGTATAGGCAATTTTGCGCTATTTCAGGTCTTTTAAAAAATGATTAATTCAACCTCTGCTGCAACACTCTGAATACACAGAAAGTGTCTTCAGTGCTAAGCAGGCAGATGCCAGGGAGATGGTACTGTGCCCTTGACCCACCTGCCAGTCACAGAGGCCTCCTTTGAAGTACTCCAAGCCCATATTCTGTAGCTACGTGGCAGATAGTCATGCCATTGCCTAGGCAGTGATCAAGCCTTTGTGACAAGCCGACAGGCCTAGCCTGGCCTGCTTCACGCTGCACCTTGCTCTGAGGCAGCCCAGACTTGCTGAGTTGTGGTGGGGTCCCAAGGCACCATTCTATAAACCCAGTGCTGGCTCTCCTGGAGTCTGCAGCCACAGGCACGTGGCATGTATTGGTCCCTAGTTTGGTAAGGGGAGGAGCAGGATTTGCATTTGCTTAAGATTACGAGGACTGGATGAGTTTTTAAAAATTTGTAATTCTAATAACCTATGAGTTTATTTAAAATAATGGATGGCATGTGCCCATATATATAGGCAAGTTTCCATTTTTACTTACTAAAGGGGTGAAGAATCCTACAAACCTCCATAACACACATACTTGAGTTCCAGATACTCATCAATGCCGTACTTGGAGCCCTCTCGCCCAAGGCCGGACTGCTTCACCCCACCAAAAGGACATTCCACGGAGGAGATCAGGCCTTCATTGACACCCACCATGCCCACTTCCAGCTGCTCTGCCACTCTCCAGATCTGGGCTGGGTCTTGAGAGTAAAAGTAACCTGTCAGAGGGGTAAAAGGACATATATGACATATAAAATATTCACTAAAGGCATCATGTCTAAAGCTGAGGACGCCCTTGACTGTTCACTTTGTCGCTAGAGCCTGGAATCTTCTCTGCTTCCAGATAAAGCCCATGCTGGTCCTGTCTAATTCTTCCTCTCAAAACCTTTGAAAACCATTTTTTTTTTTTTTTGCTTCCGCTTCACTCTCGTGAGGGCTCTTACTCTATCCTATCGATACCTAACTCCTGTTTTGTACCATTAAATCCATCCTGCACAACTCTGTTAGATTTCCACATGACATTTTTGCCTAAACATTTCAGTGACTCCTGGTTATCTATAAAATAAGGTTAAATTATCTAGCAGGTATTCAGACTTTCCCTAACACAGCTTCAGAAAACATTTCCAGCTTTATCTTTCATTACACCAACCACCAACCATCTTCTCCCAATCTGTCAGCCAAATTCACCTCTCTCCCTCTCCTCCCCTCCCTCCCCTCCTTCCTTCCTTCCCTTCCCTTTCCTCTTCCTTTTCCCCTTTCCTCCCCCCTTCCTTTCTCTCCTTGCCTTCCTTCCCTTCCTCCCTCCCTCCTTTTTGACAGGGTCTCGCTGTTGTCCAGGCTGAGGTGCAGTGGTGGAATCATAGCTCACTGCAGCCTCAAACTCCTGGGCTCAAGTGATCCTTCTGCTTTGGTCTCCCAAAATACTGGGACTACAGGCGTGAGCCACAGCTCCTGGCCTCTCCTCACCCTTTTTTACTTTGCTTCTAAACTCCCTGGTTTCCTCTGCCTTGAATCTCTTTCCTCCAACTTTTGCACAGTCAGAATTTTGCCAACATTTATGACCCAGTTCAGAGCACAGCTTCTTCCACCATCATCACATTGAGAAGGGAAGAGATAAATGTTGAACTTGGTATTACAGAAACCCTTGTGCACACACCTTACTCCAGTTTTATGGTAACTCTCAGGCCTCATCCCATGCTTTTCCTTCCTCTTGGTCTAAGTAGTTCTCTTACACCTAGACGGGAAGCTTCTATAGAGCTACAGCTGTATCTTCTATGTCTTTGCATCTTCCTCAGTTCTCCATTCACTGTGGATGCTAACAAATAATTTTCCCAGGGTTAGAGGTACATACTGTGGTCACCTTAACCATCTCAACTGAAAGAATGGTAGCCACTCCGTGAGGTGCTATCTGCGCACACTACCTTTACTTTTTTTCCTTGTCCCTGATGCTCTCTGTGGATGCCCTTTCTAGGGCTTCCCCTTCTATTCAGGCTTTCAGGAGCCAGGAGGCATGGAAGAAAAGCATGGAATTTCTGGGCATTAACTGCTAAGAACATGGACTTTGAGATGTGAGCAGTTCTCCACCTGGAATAATCGGCACTTTCTCTTTCCTCCCTGGCTCCTCCACTCCAGCTTTAACCAGAGAGCTCCCGAATGTGTATCACAGGGGACAAGGTTAAAGAATATACTTGCATACTCCACCCCTTGCCACTTGGGAAGCAACAATACCTATACCCCATTGATGTTTCTTGCTCAAAATCCAGGGCGATGTCTACAAGGCAAAGTCTGGCATTAGCTTGAGAAAATGCTTATGACTGTGACTGAACAAGGACAAACCCGTACCTGCTAACCCAACGTCCGCTGCATTAGCGATTGCTATTGCTTCCTCCTCTGTATTGAACCTGCCAAAGATAAGAAAGGTCAGAAGCAAAATCTGTAAGACGGAGAGTAAAGAAAACCGGCTTTCTTTTCTGATCTGTTTCCCAAATAAGGGCAAGGGATAAATCAGAGTTTTGCAAAGAGATCTAAGGGTAGAGCATGGAAGATAACAGCACCATTCCCTGAGATCTCTCAGCATTTGATCCTTCAAAAACAGAGACAGAATAAAAGAAAGAGGAAAATCTACCAGCATTCAAGGATAGCATGCTCAAATCAATACTAGCTTCACTTCTTCTAAGAGGACAAGAAAAAAGCAGATTAACATGCAGAGAACTGTGGCATATTCAGAATATCAAACAGAATCCCTTAAAAAAGGGTTACTGTTCTTGGTACCTCCTGAGAATTTATAACTATCATAACAACTACTTTAGAAGCAAGTCTGGTATAACAGAAAGAAAACCATTCAGAAGAGCTTGAGGCTGGGTTCTCATGTTTCCTCTACCACTGACTATGTTTAATAATGTCATGATGCTTGGAGTCTGTTCCCCTCTGAAATGAAGGAGTGCACCATTGCCCCATGAGGTCTCTTGTAGATTTATAATTCTATTTGAGGAACAAGATGTGAGTGGTATTTTGCTGTTGTTCCAGAACTGTAACTGTGGCCAAAAAAAAAAAAAGTTCTAAGCACCCCAATTCCTAAATTCAGGGATCCACCAGCAGTGGGAGTCAGCCGTCTCTCTGCAGGGCTTGCAGAAGGGGATGGGGCCGAGCTGGCTCTGAAAAGTTGACTTGTCCAGGAGAACCAAGGTCCTGAAGCAGCAAAGCCTGAATCTACACCAAAGCCAACTCCAAAGCCTGAATTCCCAACCACCACAACCTTTCAGTTTCCCAAGTAAATGTTCACATTTTAGGTAAAAAGTTTTTATTAAAACAAAAAAGAGGAAAGTTCTACAAGTGGTGCATTTCCCCAATGGTGGAATAACATATAAATATCATGAGCAAGATAGTAAAGTATATGATAAAAGAGATTTCTGGTCTTGGACAAGATGGCAGAATCAGCACCAGCTGCCACCTGTGACTGTGACTCCAAAGCTGGAGATGCCAGGGGAGCGAGAAAGATAATCGTGGCTCACAAAAACCTCCTCAGCAACTAACACCAAAAAAGAAAGATACTTCTGGAGGCCAAAAAGGTGGCTGGATCATGGGAGAAAATGATGGTCTCAAGTGAGATAGAGCTCAGGGCCACCCATGGAGGGGTGGACAGGGCAGGGACAGGGCTGCACCTCTCCCCTCATGCCTGCGAGTTTCCATACTAGAGGCTCCCTCGAGCCTCAACCCTTCACCCTCCAAATGCATAAGGAGTACAAACTAAGGTCTAAGCTTTTTACCACAATCCCATGGTAGATATTACAGGCCAAGTCCACTAATGATTCAAGGGGCTAAAGACCCCACAGGGAAAATTATAAGACATCAGAGGAGTTCTAAGACTAAGAAAGACAAAACAGCACCACCTACACTAAAGGAGGCAGAAATAGCAGAATCAAATACAAATGTGAGAAACGGATAAATAACCACAGCAAATAAGAATAATGAAGCAGGGAGAATGAGTTGTGGGGAAGAGCCAACAGGAGATATGAAGGATGAAAAAAATAACTTGGTGGGTGGGCTGGGCATGGTGGCTCATGCCTGTAATCCCAATGCTTTTGGGATGCCAAGGCAGGAAGATCGCTCGAGGCCGGGAGTTCAAGATCAGCTTTGTTCACATAGTGAGACACCATCTCCACCAAAAGTAAAAAAAGGAAACACACACACACACACACACACACACACACACACAACCTGGTGAGTGAGTTGAATAGCAGAATGGGCATATTTGAAGAATAAATTAATAAGCTGGTAGATGAGGAAGGGCTTCTCAGAAGGCATCAGAAATGGATGAACAGATGGAATGAACAAATAAGAGGTAAGAGAAGTGGGGGACGAAGTGCAAGTATCACTATAATTCACTTCTTGGGAGACTGGAAAAGAACTAATGAAGGGGAGAAAAATATTTGGAGAAATAATGACCAAGAATTTCCCAGGACTAAACAAACCCATTAGATATTAAAGAAAGACATTGGGACCTCTGATGGAAAAAACTCACAGCATGCCATGGAGTTTCCATACTAGAGGCTCCCTCGAGCCTCAACCCTTCGCCCTCCAAATGCATAAGGAGCACAAACTAAGGTCTAGAGCTATTACAGTAAAATTAAAGACTATCAAAGACCAAGAGAAATTCCAGAAGTTTCTAGAGAGAAAAAGTATGTCCACTTCAAAGGAGCAAGAACCAGACATTCGATTTCTTAGCAACAGCCCTGGATATAAGTTGATAAAAGAATGGTATCTTCAAAGGGTTGAACGTAGAATTTTATCAAGGTAAATTATTTACTCGTAAATGTGAGATAAAAGATCACAAAAGGTCACAGAAACTTCATTTCCTACAGATGCCCATGAAAAAATGAGGGCTGTGTGCTGTGGCTCATGCCTATAATCCCAGTGCTTTGGGAGGCCAATGTGGGAGGATCACTTGAGACCAAGAGTTCGAGACTAGCCTAGTCATCAAAGTAAAGACCCCATCGTAACAAAAAAATTAGAAAATTAGCAGGGTGTGGTAGAACCCATATGTAGGGCTAACTACTTGGGAGGCCGAGGCAGGAGGATCGTTTGAGCCCAGTAGGTAGAGGCTGCAGTGAACTATGATAGCTCCACTGCACTCTAGACTGGGTGACTCAAAAAAAAAAGAAAAGAAAAAAAAGGAAAGAAAGAAAGAAAAATAAGTACAGCAAAAAGCAAGAAGAAAGTAAATTAAAGAATTTTATAAATTTTGTGGTTCAAATAAGTGATTAAATTAAAAACCTACACATCTAATTCTGCTTGCAACAGCTCTCTGCCTACCCACCCAGCCCTTAAAACGGCACAGGAATCTCTCTCAGGGTCTCCTTTTTTCTTTTTTATTCTTTCTCCTGTCTTCATACCAGCTGAATGATCTTACTTGATAACTGGTGCCAGAGGCCCAAAAGTCTCTTCATGAGAGCAAAGCATCTCTTGAGTGACATTGCTGAGCAGGGTGGGCTCGAAGAAATTTTTCCCCAGTTGGTGTCGTTTCCCACCTGTCACAACAGTGGCCCCTTTGGAAACTGCATCACTCACGTGTTTCTCCACCTGCATGATGAGAAAACGAAGCGTTTTCCAGATTATGCAATCTCTTAGAATGTTAAAACTTCATAAAACTGCAACTGACTTTCTTCCCTTTCAAGAAATAGGTTAAAAACAAAACACCCTAACCAGAAGAAACCACATTTGCAGATACAGAGGCAATAAGAGGGCATGCACAGTGCCGCCCTCATTCCTGCTCCCTGGTCTTACTCTTTCTGGAATGGCCTAACATAGCGTTCCCCAACCTTTTTGGCTTCAGAGACTGGTTTTGTGGAAGGCAATTTTTCCATAGACGGGGGCAGTGGAGATCACTGACCATCAGGCATTGGATTCTCGAAAGAAGCACACAACCTAGATCCCTCGCATGTGCAGTTCACAATAGGGTTCCCACTCCTATGAGAATCTAATGCCACTCTTGATCTGATCACAGGCAAAGCTCTGCTCGCCCACTACTCATTTGCTGCTGCGTGGCCAGGTTCCTAACAGGACACGGACAGGTATCAGACCTCTGCCTGGATGTTGGGGACTACTGGTCTAATGTATGTCAACTTCTTTCCAGGTTTGCTGCCCAGTTGTTTCCAGGGATTTGATTTCATTGCACTCTGGGGTTTAGTTTCGGCTTCTCGGATCCCATGTCATCTTCTTTCCTAAACTGAGCTTTCCCTGCTTTCTGATACATTCTCCTCAAGCAGTTGTTTTGAAAAAAGGATTTCAAATGTCTTAAAGTAGTTTACATTCTGAGTTTTCTTACACCGCATGTCTATGTTTTCTCTTATACTTCATGTGATTGACAGTTGGGTTGATTATAGACTTTTGATCCAAAATAATTTTCCTTCAGAACGTTGAGTGCACTTCTTCCCTTCCAGTATTGTTGATGGAAAGTCTGAATCAAAAATAGTTCTCTTTTTTGTGGGACAGTTTTTCCCTCTCTGGAATCTTCTAGGATTTTATGTTCTGATGTTCTAAAATTTTAGCAAAATATATGTTTTCTTTTCATCCATTCCACTTGGTAATTGGTAATAGACAATCTTTCTATCTGAAGAATCAAGCTATTTCCCCCAGCTCTGAGAAGTTTTCATTTATTACTTATTTGATGATGTCATTGTTTCCATCTTCTCAATTCTTATTTTAGATCTCCCACTATTAAGATGGATGCCCCCTCACCTCAGATTAATTATAATATTTTTGCATTTCTGTCATGTTTTTTATCACTCTATCTTTTGCTTTAAATTCTATGAGGTCCAAGGATACCTGCGTAATGAACATTTGTATATCTAACCTTGAATTGTACCCCACATCCTGAAAAAAAAATTCTATGAGGTCTTAGCTGGGTTCAATGGCTCACACCTGTAATCCTAACAATCTGGGAGGCTGAGGTGCGAGAACTGCTTGAGGCCAGGAACTTGAGACCAGCCTGGGCAACAAAGCAAGACCCTGACTCTACAAAAAAATAGAAAAATTAGTCACATGTGGTGGTATGCACCTATTGTCTCAGTCTCTTGGGAGGCTGAGGCAGGAGGATCCCTTGAGCCCAGGAGTTCGAGGCTGCAGTGAGCTGTGATTTTGCCACTGCACTCAATCTGGGTGACAAAGTGAAACCCTGTCCCCCCTCAAAAAAAAAAAAAAAAAAAAATTCCATGAGATCTCAATTGTATCTTCTATCTTCAGCTACTGAATTTCTTGATTGATTGTGTGTTTAATTTCTAGACTCTTGCTTTCATTGCTTTGATTTCATAGAACTTGCTCCTTGGTTTACAGATGTATGATCTTCTCAAAACTCTTGGAGAACACTATTAGATTCTTAGAAAATTCCTGTTAGTTCCCCAATTTATCTGCTTCCTTCAGGTTTGTTTTTCCTGACCCTTCCTCTTATGTTTTGATGGTTTTTCTGAAAGGTGCCATGATCCCTGGGTGTTCACCTTTCTGAATGAAGAACTGGATTGGTCAATTTTGGCAGGTGACACAAGTGGTCTTTGCTGTTTCCAGTCTTTCCCTGAATGAGAGGGACACCTGTAAGCTTGGGTTTATTCCAACTTGACAGTCTTCCAGTTCCCTTTCTCAAAGGGCAAAGTCAGGAGGTCCTGCTCTGGTGCACCTAGCCTCACTCTCAAAGCTGTAGCCCTCCTAGAAAGACTGCTATATTTCTTCAGAAGTCCCGCCCTGCCCAGAATAAATGCCTCTGCTGTCTTGCGTGTTTTGGTGGTGGTGGTGGTGGTGGGGGGGGGGGGGGGGAATGGTGTGGAAATGACCCAGGAAACTGTGCAAAAGTATAACCAACCAGATCCATCTCTCCCTCCTACTCCCATGCTCTACACCAGCCAATTCTAGAAAGACCCATCATAAAAGTGGCACCAGTTTCCTCTGCAGGTTTTCCCTGGGCACACCCATCTGCTCTGACTTTTCTGTTGACACAATTCCTTCTGCTTTCCAAAATTTCATAATTTTTGGAGTCCCCTTCCCTTCTACTTTCAGATGAATTTTCTAGAGTTTCCAAAGAGAGCTAAATTTGGGTTTGGGCACTTTCTGCTATTCAGACTCACCCTTTTTAGATCCACACTCACTACGATGCTCTCTTAGTCCATCATCTGCAACAAATCCCCATTAGCTAGGTTTCCTTACTTTCTACAATTTACATTTCAAAAATAATTCGACTTAACTTACTTAACAGGGCCTACCCTCTTTCCCCCAAATAAAATCTGCTCTTTTTCCTGTCTTATTAATGTGATGTGGTGTTTCTTCCCTGGAACCCACTCTATGACAGCATGTACATTAAAGTCAACACAATGGATTGCTTTTTATTTATTTATTAATTATTATTATTATTATTTTTTGAGTTGGAGCCTCACTCTGTCACCCAGACTGGAGTACAGTGGCCGCTCCCGGCCACCTCAGCCTCGATCTGCTGGGCTCCGGAGATCCTTCCGCCTCAGCCTTCCAAGTAGCTGAAACTACAGGCGCGCGCCACAATGCCAGGCTAATTTTTGATTTACTGTAGAGATGAGATCTCACACCAAGTTGCCCAGGCGGGTCTTGAACCCGTGGGCTCAGGCAATCCACTCACCTCAGCCTCCCAAGGCGCAGGATTACAGTCTGAGCCACCGAGCCTGGCTATGGATTGCTTTTAAACAAAGTAGTGTCTACCAAACTCTCTCCACCAAAAAAAAGAAAGCCTGCAAGTGTGCTTGAAGTTCTAGCATATAGCGCCATCTAGAGGGTGATGTCTGCATCTTCACTTTGGGGGGAAAAAAATCTCCAAGACAGCAAGGTTTCCCAGCCTGGCTACAAACTAGCATCATCTGGGGCACTTGAAAAATGCCAATGCCTAGGCCCTACTCCAGGTGAATTAACACCCAATCTCCCTGGATGGGATCTAGGCATCTGCAATTGGGTTAAAATATGATGTGGGTTAATAACCACCACTCTGAGACCTGAACCAGAGCTGGTATAGCCCCAAATTGCCTTCAGTAGATGAGCAAGCACCCCTTGTTTATCACCAGGGTCCTAAAATGCAGGTGGTACTCATGCATTTTCATGTGTTTTCTCTACCTAGAGCAATCCTAAGGCAATAACTAGAAATTTATTAAAACTGTCAGACCTTGATGTCTTCCGGGGTTTCCCAAGGCCACAGGTGTGGGTTCAGCTGAATTGACTGCCCACTGGGTTGGGGCAGCCATGGAGTCACAGTTTGACCCTGGGACTTTCAGGGGGCCAAGGAACAGCTGCTTTCCCGTGGTGAGTACTGACTTGGCTCTGCTTGATGCTGGCTCCTCAGGTTCATCCAGGGGCTCTCTGTACCTTCACTGCGTGTCCCTCTCCAGCTACCTCTCCTCCCTTCTTTCCCACACACACTCTCCAGCTTCTACTGTCTACCTGATTCGGTTAAAATCCTTTTCATTAGTACAGTCTTGTCTAGGGAACATCCTGGATATTTAGTATTATAGGAAAGTTCTTTGTGACTCCCAAAAACCAGTAGAACAAGTTGAGAAATCTCATTTAGTTTGTAATCTAGAAACATTTTTTTTTTTCAACAAACAAAACAAATCCTTCTTGAAAGGAGTTCAAAGTACTGGCCTCTTTGCCAAAGTGGCTTTTTTTGTTTGTTTTCACTTTTAAAAATTTTCAATGTCATTTCTTTTGCTTTTATTATTAGTTTTAATTAGTACATAATAAGTGTACCTATTTATGGGTACAGTGTGATATTTCAATACATGTATATAAAGGTTAATGATCAAATCAGGGCATTAAACATATCCATCAACAACATTTATCATTTCTTTGTGTTGGGAACAAAAAATCTAGTCTTCTAGCTATTTGAAAATACGCAAAATTGCTGCTAGTTTTTTTTTTTTTTTGAGTTGGGAGACTCCGTCGCCCCACTGGGCTCCGGTGATCCTTCCACCTCAGCCTTCCAAGTAGCTGGAACTATAGGCGTGCGCTACCACGCCCGGCTGATTTTTGATTTATGGTAGAGATGAGGTCTCGCCAAGTTGCCCAGGCAGGTCTCGAACCCGTGGGCTCAGGTAATCCACTCACCTCAGCCTCCTAAAGTGCAGGATTACAGTCTGAGCCACTGAGCCCGGCAATTGCTGCTAGATATAGTCACCCTATAGTGCTATAGAATACCAGAATTTTTCCTCCTATCCAGCTGTAATTTTATATCTGTTAACCAATCTCTTCCTGTCCTCCCTATTCCTGGTCTTCCCAGGAATATATTTTGCTAATTGAAATTTTGATATCAAAACCATGAAATCTACTTTAACAGAAAATAAAATGAGCTTACCTTTTCTACTGCTTTTTCATTAATTAATGGGCCTTGAGTAGTGCCTTCCTCAAATCCATTACCTACATGCAGGTTTTTCTTCATTTCTTCAGCAAATTTTTTTACAAAGGCATCATGAATACCCCTTTGCACCAAAAATCGGTTTGAGCAAACACAAGTCTAGATAAAAGACAAAAACCCACAAAAAGAGTTTGCCGGAAGCTATTGACCAAACCAACAAATGTGTGACTGCTGCTGCCTCTCTATGAAGACACTTCCATAGTGCTCGTCATGTGTGCAACCTGCTGTTTCCTTCCCAGGTGGGTTTGGCCATAAAGATAAAGTACTAAGCCGGCGCAAGTTCCTTGCCCATGTCTTCCATAGCTTCTGTGCATCAGTGCTTAAACAAGTAAGCAAGCATAAGTATCCATGTGGGAGTGGGAGATGGGGAAGCCATGTAACCTAAGCCATAATAAAATAAATAGAACAAAAAGACTGCAACCCTCCTGAGAGACACTGACGACACAGCAACAGAGAGCAGACTAGAAGGAAGCAGGACAAACACTAATTTAGATCCTTTAGCTTAAACCTTCCAAGTTTTTGGTAGATTCGGGTATTTGCAAAATTGTCGCAGGACCATTCTTTCAGGTTAAATTACTGAAAAGACCCTTGCTTATTTGTTTTCTAATTAGACAATATTTCACTGATTTATTTGAGTTGGGGTCTCACTCTGTTACCCATGGATAGACCATTCTTCTAGCCTAAATCACTGAAAAGACCCTTGCTTATTTTTTTTTCTAATTACACCTCATATTTTATTTATTTGGTTATTTGAGTTGGCGTATTACTCTGTTGTCCAGGCTGGAGTACAGTGGCATGATCATGGCTTACCACAGTCTCAACCTCCTGAGTTCAGTTGATCCTTCCACCACATCCTCCTGAGCATCTGGGACTACAGGTATGTACTACCATACCTGGCTAATTTTTTTGAAATATTTTTGTAGAGATGAGGTCTTGCCATGTTGCCTAGGCTGGTCTCAAACTCCTGAGCTCATGTAATCCTCCTGACTCTGCCTCTCAAAGTGCTGGTAGGCAGAGTAGAGATTACAGGTATGAGCTACTGCACCTGGCTGGCCTAACATTTTAAAATTATAAAAGAAAATGACATTATGGGAAATACAGTTATCATTAATAAATTTGCTTGTGTTTTTTCTTAATCATGTAGTTTCCTAGTAGAAGCAAAGGTACATACAATTTTGTGTCCTAGGCATTTTTATTGGCTTAAAGCAATATGACCCAAAGTTGTAGCTTTATAGTGTAACTCTGAAGGTTACACATATTGGTATTTTGTGTTTATAAAAGGAAACATACCTATTTCTGACAAAACCAATCTTATTTAGGTTGAATGAAAGAGGAGAAATTAATTACTAAAGGCCAAAGCAAAGACGAAAATTACTTAATAGAGAATATCATACAACATTTCATCATCTTTTCACAACATAACTTTTCAGAAGTAGTTATTCTGTTTCTGGAATGCACTTAAAATTGGGTATTGATGGTGCTTTTAAGCTAAAGTGCTAAGGATATTTCTTAAGCAGTCAGGATACTGGCAACAGCTTAGATGTAATGGGGAGTCAGGGCCTAGGCTCAGTTCCCAGCTCCTCAAAAGAGTTAGAACTGTGGTCCAAAAATGTTTGAGCTCAAAGTCACTTTGTCTTTCTAGAGTTTCATTTCCTCATCTGTAATATGCAAGGTTTGTATCAGATAACTTTGAAGGCCTTGACAGACCTACTATTCCAGCATTTTCTGTGAAGATGTGAGCTCAGGCCTCCATTCTCTCAGGATAGCCTGGACACTCCCTGTACACTGCTGGCTTATACCTTCACCTTATGGTGGGCACCGCAGATGCCCCTTCCATTTCAGAAATGTGAGGCCCTGGTAGGTTTTAGCAGGCAGCAGGGTCTTGAGGTTTTCCAGATACAATTCTCAACATTCTCCTACCTTCTTTCTCTTAAGACTGTGGGCCTCAGAGATCCCAGTTGTTCATGACTGTTTTGCATCTGAGAAGATGATTATATACAGATTATATTAAATTGAGTAGATAAAGGTCTGATGAGGGAAAACTATAAAAATAACCAGATTCTTGGCCAGGCATGGTGGCTCATGCCTGTAATCCCAGCACTTTGGGAGGCCAAAGTGGGAGGATTGCTTGAGCTCAGGAGTTCAAGACCAGCCCAGGCAACAGAGAGAGAGTCTGTGTCTCTTAAAAAACAAACAAAAAAGCCAGATTTACAAGGTAGGAGAAAGAAGAGAAGAAAGAACATTTTCACTAAAAGATATCTGCTATTCAAGAAACTCAATTCTTTTTGGGCCCTCTAAGCCTAGTACAGTCCCTGGCAATACATACATACATACATATGTACATACATACAAACATAAATACATAAATAAAGGAGGTATTAAAAATTTACTGGAAGAGTCAGGTGCAGTGGCTCACACTTGTAATTCCAACACTTTGGAAGACCCAGGTGGAAGAACTGCTTGAGTCTGGGAGTTTGAGACCAGCCTAGGCAACACAGTGAGACTCTGTCTCCACAAAAAAAAATTAAAAAAATTAGCTGGACATGGTGGCACATGCCTGTAGTCCCATCTACTCAGGAGGCTGAGGTAGGGGGACTGCCTGAGCCCAGGAGGTCTTGCTGTAGTGAGTCATGATGGTGCCACTGCCCACTAGCCTGGGCAACAGAGTGGAACCCCAACTCAAAAAAATATTACTGAAAGAGTCAATAAATAAAGAATGAATGATGAAAGGGGCCAAAAAGTTTCCTTCCAGGAGATGAGTAAGGCAGTGGAAATGGTAGGATCTTTGTAAAATACACACATACCCTGAAAAACTCTACAGGACTCACCTGTCCAGAGTTCCTAAATTTAGATGCCAGTGCCCCTGCCACAGCCTGATCCACGTTGGCACTGTCAAACACTATGAATGGAGCAAGGCCACCCAGCTCCATGGAGACCCTTTTCACAGAGTTTGCTGCATGATGCAACAAGACCTATAAGCAAAAGAGAGAGTGCTGTGAGCACAGAAATGGACCACCAGGACTGTTAAACTTCTGTTTTAAAAAATGACCCTACACAAACAGAATATGAGAAAAAAAATGTACCCAATAGTGAAAAAAGCAAGGTGCACAGTAGCATATCTGGGATAATTTGTCGTATCAGAAAAGAGTAGAAAAAGAATACATATTTATTTTGCTCACATTTGATAAACACTGGGAAGAAAACAAGAAACTCAAAGTAATTATAGAAAGGAGAGAAGAGGGAGTCAGGGACAGGCAGACAGTGAGACTTCTCAAGGTAAACATGCCAGTGCAGTCTTGATTTTTTTAAACCATTTACATGTATTATCTATACACAAAAATTATATGCTAGGCTTAAAATTATAATATAAAGACAAGGTAATAAAATCATCCAGAATCTCACAACTTTCCACTGATAACATTATAAGGTACGTCTATTTAGAATGTAGCCATGCAGGTTCATGTACATGTATTTCTTAAAAAAAAGAACAGGATCTTGTAACTATATAATTATACATCTTTGTAACCTGCTCTATCTGCTCAACTAACCATATGCCTGTGATGTTAGATTAAACTGGCTAGGAAAAAAAAACAAAACAAAAACCATACATCTGGAACATCTTAACACGTTCATAACATTTTATACCTTGCTTCTTTAATGTATCATTATAATGTGAAGATTTCCTCATGCCAGCATACATGTGTCTAGAACATCCCTTTTGATGCCTGCATAGTATTCCATTGCATGACAATTTATTTATCAGTCCCCATCTCTTGGACATTTAGGTTTCCAATTCCCTCCTATTAAAAACGATGCTAGAATTATTCCCTCAGTATACATTTGTAGAATTGTTAGTTTGATGCACAATTGTAAGGCTTTGGAAACATAATTATTAGGCTTTAAACATCTAGTAAGATATTTAACGGTCTAAGAAAGCTGTTCAGGGATGTTTATATGCTTTACTACTGAATTGTAAGTCTTTGTCCAGTCATGGCTGCAGGAAAGATAGAACCACTTGAGATAGCTTGAGTGAAACGGACAGTACTCACAAGCCCAAAGTGGCTCTAGGATAGTCTTCAGAGAGAATTGCCTGAGCCCAAGAGTTCGAGGCCAGCCTGGGCAACATAGAAAGACCTCATCTTTACAATAAATCGGGCATGCTGGCACACCTGTAGTCTCAGCTACTGTAAAGCCGGGGTGGAAGGATCACCTGAAGCCAGGAGGTTGAGGCTGTTGTAGACGTAATTGTGCTACTGCACTCCAGCCTAAGCAACAGAGTGAGATTCCAACTCAAAAACAAACAAACAAACAACAACAAACCAAAAACCAAAAAATACAGAATGGCTAGAAAGCTGAACCTGTGCCAGTACTTCTCTATATACCCAGATGTTCATATTCCAGCAATCAGATGGTAGTAACAATCTTCTCACTGAAATGTTACTATTCAACAAAGTAGTACAAGTAGATTAAACAGATTTTGTTTGCTTGTTTGTTTGCTTTTGAGTCAGGGTTTCACTCTGTCACACAGGCTGGAGTGCAGTGGCATGATCCTGGTTACTGCAGCCTTGATCTGCTGGGTTCAGGTGATCTTTCACCTCAGCCTCCCAAGAGTAGCTGGGACTACAGGTGTGCACCACCATCACAGGCTAATTTTTTGATTTATTGTAGAGACGAGGTTTGCCAAGTTGCCCAGACTGGTCTCCAACTCCTGGGCTCAGGCAATCCTCCTACCTCAGGCTCCCAAAGTGCTGGGATTTCCGGCATGAGCCACCATGCCTGGCTAAACAGATTTCTTCATTGGATTCAATGCAGTTATTTTCTGTTGGCATTTTAGAGAAATACCATCTGCCAGGCAATTGACCTTTCTTGAATTTGCCCCTGAATTTGTAAAAAAGTTTCTCACTGTTGGGTCACTCCATTTCGCTTCCACCTAGTCTTAGGCAGATGGTCTCATGGTGTCTGCCCCTCCACATGCACTGGCTCTGTGCCCTCTGACAGTGTCTTCTTCTCAGCCTCTGCTTCCTCATGATAATGGCTTGCCACTCCTGTCACCTCTTAATGAATAGTTTCAGCTCCAGTTCCCATGGCTGACCTCCTGGAGCTCAGCCTCCAAAGACAGAACGTGATTGACCCGGCTCACCATTCTATACAGGACACTTGTCCTAGGTCACTGGCTGGCCTACACCTTCTGTTTCTCTCAAGTCGGTGACTGCTCATAGTTCAGTTCTCTGTGGGGGAAGAGATGAGGTGTCATGTGCCATAAAACTAAGGCTGCTGTCCCCTCTGCAGAGCCCCAGGAGGGTAGCACCCCTAGAAAGGCGGAGCAAGCCTTTCTAGAACAGCCTTGCTGTGCACACTTTTGTTCTGAGGCCAGGTTCTATAGCCCAGGACCAAAGGCTCAGTCTGGTTCTCTGTGAAGATCACCTCAGAAGAGGGCCTTGCCATGTGGATTAGCATTCTTTTAGCTATACTTGCCACTCTTCCCTTTAAGTCACTTACGGTGCAATTACCTAGATTACTGTCCTGGGTATACAGAAGCAAAGCTGGACTTGGTGGGAACATGGTTGACATCTTTCTGGAGATGATGAGAAAACTAAGGAAATGCAATGAATGAATTGCTGTCTTTTCCCCAGTATTCTGCGAATTTCTCTGGCTTAAAAGGCACAGGTTTTACAATCCTTTCTCCCAGGCCTCTTTCTTTTTCTCTACCTACTTCACAGCAACATTTGAATCCCTCCAAGCGTGACACCTATTGATCAGGGGCATAGCAGTTTATGGACCTAATAATTCCTGTTTCTGGCATGAATGAATGGTAAGATTCCAAAGTGCTTTTCCCTGAACATGAGTTTATGGCAAGACAAAAGTGATTATGGTTGGGAGGTATTAAACTGCTTTATTTATTCCTTCTTGCTTTGCATGGGTTCTAAAAATGACCATAGGTAGCCGGGCAAGATGGTGTGTGCCTGTAGTTCCACCTACTTGGAAGGCTGAGCTGGAAGGATCACTTGAACCCAGCAGGTAGAGGCTGCAGTGGCCGTGAGCGTGCCACTGTACGCCAGCCTGGGAGACAGAGTGAGAATCCAACTCAAAAAAAAAAAAAAAAAAAAGACTACAGGTTCACAAAAACGTTCAGGTTAGATTTATATTGTTTTTATTTGTTGTGTGTTTATGTACATTAATAGTATGAATATAGACAGAAACATATGTGTATCTATGTATATATTCAATTAGCAGAAAAATGTACACCTTTGAAGAGAAACGCCGTAAATAAAAACTTCCGTTCTACCTTGACATTTTTCTCCTTTGGACATTAAAAAGTTTAAATAAACGTTTTACTCACAGGCACACATAAGAAGTTTTTTTTTTTTTTTCCTTGCACACATGAAGTTTTGAGGAAAGAACTTTTCAACATTTAAGGGGAAAAAAAATCTAAAAAAAAAAAAGACCTTTCTATTTCTGTAAGTACTTTAATACTAAATACCATTTCTGTTCAATTCTAGAACATCCATTTCAACATCAATTTTATGTTTCTAGAACCTCTAATTCTAGATTACGAAAGAAATATGCATTCCAGAATTGAAGAAATACAATGAATAGCTTTCAGCCACTTCACATATAACAAAAGACGAGAAATAACGAGACCCTTGATGCCCCAACTACTTAGGTATTGTCAGGCAGGAACCCATGTCAAGCCACAGAAGGAACACTGTCCAAAATATCTCCAGAAGATGATCAGACATCACTTTATTCAACACAGCTTTTACCACTCTGCTGGAAATCTTTCTAAAAACAGTGATCAGGATAAAATAGTATTTTTGTACTCTGTAAAGACAAAATATTAGAATGACATTTGTTTTCTTTTGAGACTTCACTCACATACCTTTCCTGTAGCTGTTGAGCCAGTAAAGGAAATTTTGGACACCAGAGGATCAGTGCAAAGCACCTCCCCTACTTCCCTGGCATTCTTTCGGGAGCAGGGAATAACATTGTATATGCCTGGAGGAATTCCAGCCTGGTTTGCAAGCTATAAGAAGAAACAGCAAACATGTGGCAGCAAATTATCAAACTGAAAAAAACAGAAACAATAAATAAATAGAAGTTTAATCCAAAAAGTAATGAAAAACAAACAAACAAACAGAAAAACTAAGCTGAACTTGGAGATAGAATAAGAATATATTTGGAACTGAGCTATGATTCTTACTAGTACTAAAGTGATATTAATATTAATAGGTTGGTAAACATCATCCAAACAAAACTTCTGGCTGGACATGGAGGCTCATGCCTGTAATTCCAGTACTTTGGGAGGACAAGGCAGGAGATCCAGGAGTTTGAGACCAACCTGGGCACCATAGAGAGACCGCATCTCTATAAAAAAGAAAAAAGTTAGCTGGGTGTGGTGGTACACACCTGTAGTCCCAGCTACTTGGGAGGCTGAGGTGGAAAGATTATCTGAGCCCAGGAGGTCAAGGCTGTGGTGAGCCATGATTGTGCCACTGTACTCCAGCCTGGGTGATAGAATGATACCCAGACCCCCCAAACTTATTTATTTGTTTTATTTATTTAATTTTTTTAAGGTGGAGTCTCACTCTGTTGTCCAGGCTGGAGTGTAGTAGCATGCTCACGGTTACCTCAGCCTCAACCTGCTAGTCTAGAAAAAAGTTTTTTTCTTTCCTTTTCTTTTCTTTTTTTAGAAAGCAGGATTTATTACGAGGACAGAAAAGCTCCCACAGTGGGAGGGGACCAGAGGGGTTTGCCCAAAATTTTTTTCTTAAAAGTATGCATTTCAATGCCACCTTCTGTTCAAACAACCAAACAAAAATACCTTGAATTTTTTTCCCAAGAAAAATCAGAGGAGATTCCAAGAAAAATGTTATCTGATTCACCAGTAGAATCAAGGGCAGGAAAGTGGAGAGGAGCATTTAGTGAGAACCTGTTAGGGGAAGGGCAGTGGGGGAAAGCCTCTCCATGGGTTCTTTTCTAAGGTAGCGATGAGGAAAGGCAGGCATAGAAGAGAAGAATCCAGCTGAGACCACATGCTAGGGGGTAACAGAACCAGTATACTAACCCAGAGCTGCCTGACCTGGAAACATGTTCTCCTTGGAGATTTTCTTTGGCTAAAACATACCTTGAATTATTTTAAGTTTTGGAATCCGTTCACCATTAACTTATTACATAAATCTGACTGAGGATTCTGGGAAGATGACGGTAGCTGCAGTTCTAAAATCTCTCTCAACTCTCTCATAAAAAGAGCAATTAGATAGCAAAATCAAAATATCAGAGACATTGACAACAAGGTAATTACCACAATCATTTACCACAAGACTAGACGACAAGGTACCTCCACAAACCATGAATTACAAGAGGGTGAGGCTGCACCACCTCTAGCAACAAGACCCGAGTGTCATATCAACACCTCTGTGAGAGGCAGTAGAGGGCAGCAACTGGCTGCCTGATGGACCCCATGACACAGAACTCCAAATAGCCCACGGGGGTTCCATCTGAGAACAGCAGCTGTAGGTGGGAGGGCCTAAGAGGGATGCCACAATCAGGACTGATGGGCAGGGAGGGTCCAGCCCCTGGGAACTATGCAATGAAAGAGAAGAAGGCCCAGATAAAAGCCAGGGAAGGGAACAGAGCCAGGGAATATCAGAAAGCAGGTGGCCTTGTCTCTGAACACAACACACAAAAAAGCAAGAGGTAGTCTGTGAAGGCAGAGATACTATTTCTAACCAGGCCTTCTAAAAGTTCAAGGAGAGTTCACATAAAATAAACAAAATTATCAGAAAAACAGTGAGGTAAAATCCCATTCAAAGTTGTTAAAGGAAAAAAAAAAGGGAATAAGGAGTAAATTAACATTCCTGTAGACAACAAAGGCATGCCCACAAAACAGACCCAAACTGTAACTATTTCAAAACAAGGTATAAGATGATAAGAAAACTATCCTGAGACACAAAAGAACAACAACATTAATGAGAGCTAGAATAATTTAGAGTGAGACGAGGGAATATAGGAAGGAATTAGAAATAAAAGGAAAAAATATTTCAGAAATGAAGACCAAACTAGAGGGAACGCAAAAAAGGATAAACACAACATAAAAAATCTTAAAAAAAAAAAAAAATAGGTAAAAAGAAAAATAATTTTTAAAAGTAGGGAAGAGATGAA
Source organism: Tarsius wallacei (assembly GCA_963574415.1). Classification (NCBI taxonomy): domain Eukaryota; kingdom Metazoa; phylum Chordata; class Mammalia; order Primates; family Tarsiidae; genus Tarsius; species Tarsius wallacei. Next base: position 25,191 of record CAUYQG010244100.1, read on the forward strand.
AAGGATGTAAGAGAAAGTGACAAAAAGATTCAACCCATGGATAACAGGGTTTCTAAGGAAGAAACCAAACCAAGGACAAAGAACAAATCTTGAAAACTTTACAGAGATTAAAAAAAAAAAAAAGACTGGAGACTACATATTGAAAGAGTGTGCTGCATACCTAGAATATGGACCCAAAACAATCACTGCAAAGACATATTCTAGTGATATTACTGGTCTTTAAAGATAAAGGAAAAAACAAACAAACAAATCACCACTTCTGGGTACCTATGTAAAAGGAAAAAATTGCTTTATAAAGGCAAAAAACTTATGTTATTATCAGACTACTGAAAAACAATACTTCATATCAGAAGAAAATGGAGAATATATTTAAAATATTTAAATTAAAAAATGTGATCCAAAAATTTTATACTCAGAAAAAAAAAAGTGATTTACAAGCATCAAGGGCACAGACAACTGTCAATATTATTAACTGGAAATAGTGTTCTCATGAGCCCTTATGGAGGAATCTACTAGAGAGAATATGGTCCAGACAACCAAATGACTAGAGAGAAAGCACTGGGGATGAGAAATAAAGATACAGCTGCAAGTTGAACTAAGTTTTAAAAAGGATTAAAAGTAGCATATGTAATGGTTACAGTCTTGGCAATGCAGATACGATGTAAATGATGTTAAAATATGAGGAAATTGTCATAGCCAAGAGGTCCTTAAGAAGACATGACAACTAAATGTAATGTGATACCATGGATGGGATCCTGAAACAGAAAAAGGACATTAGGTAAAACTAATGAAATCCCCAGGGCATGGTGACTCATGCCTACAATCCCAGCACTTTGGGAGGCTGAGGCAGGAGGATTGCTTGAGCCCAGGAGTTCAAGGCTGCAGTGAGTTATAATTGAGCCACTGCACTCCAGCCTGGGTGACTAGAACAAGACTTCATCTCAAAAAGAAAGAAAGAAACAAACAAACTAATGAAATCCTCGAATTGATTTTAGAGCATGGACTTTAGTCAGTAATGATGTATCAATATTGGTCCATTAATTGTAACAAATGTACCATACAAATGTAAGATACTAATACTAGGAGAAATTGAATGTGGAGTATGTGAGAAATACCTCTATTTACCACTGCAAATGTAAAACTATTATACAACAAAAAGTTTATTAGTAGTAAAAATGAGAGAATGGAGAGAGAAAACACACAAAAAAATTAAACCATTGCCAGTAGGCATATTGGTGATGATGATATTAAAATCAATATTCAGAAACTGTTGCATGTGTAATAAGTAACTATGGGTATTAATTCAACATAATTCAGTATCATCTGAGTCCTTGGGAACCAGGAAAGGAGGAGATGCAGATGTAATACAGAAGAGGTTAAGTACAAACCATACAAACCCTGTAGGACTAAATCTGAATTGGAAGTTTCTATAGGACTTTATGCAGTATCGTGTGTGTGTGTGTGTGTGTGTGTGTGTGTGTGTGTGTGTGTGTATCCCCTAGCCCTGCCCACTGAAAAGGCCTAGGAACAGTGGTAGGGTAGGTGGCATAAAGTGCGATGTGGAAAAAACAAAGCAGAGAAGGGGATCAGGTGCATCAGAGTGTGAGGCTGTGATTTTTACAGAGTGGCCATGGAAGGCCTCCCTAAGAAGGTACATTTGAGTAAAGACATGAAGAAGCAAGTCATGGAAGTCTCCAGAGGAGAGTGTTTCCGAAATAGGGAAAAGTATTAAGCCAAGGGTGAGGGTGGTGGGGTCCAGGGAGTGGCCAGGGCCAGAGTGGCCCAAGCGGATGAATGATGAATGATGGCATCTGGGAGGGTGGACAAGGTCAGAGGGGTACTAAGAGAGGTGTGTGTGGGGGTGACATTTTACAGGGCCACTGTAGGGAATCTGGACTACTCTGAGGGACATGAGAAGCCACTGAGGGTTTCAAACGGAAGAATGACAAAATCTGATGGAACGCAAACTGAACTGTAGACAAGACTGGTAAATACGTGGTTTCCTAAATGTGAGGAATGCCCACATTCTAGTGCCTATTTAATGAAGATGATGGATAGATATTACTTTTGTGGTGGGCTAAAAAAATACATGGCCTACAGAAGTCAGAAAATTCCCTCTCCGTTTTTTTTTAAAGAGCAACATCTGTCTTTAAACAATTGCCAGGAGATTAAAACAACACCATTCAGCAGGAAGCATAGGCAAAGAAGGAGACTCCGAAATGGCTTTCTGAGTCAGAAAAAATCCATTTTTGGACTTTGACAGCTCTGCACAAACACAGAGAGAGTGGCTCACCTCAGCCAGGGCCAGGGCAGAGAAGGGAGTGTCTTCTGCAGGTTTCACCACCACTGTGCACCCAGCTGCCAAGGCAGCCCCCACCTTCCGGGTGATCATGGCGCTGGGGAAATTCCACTGGGGTCAGAAGAGCAGAGGAGGTATGTGAGAGGAAGGACTGCCTCATTAGTCCAGAAGAAGGCAGGTTAGAAAGTCAGGCAACAAATTTCATTGCATAATAGACTGGCAAACCTGTTCTCTGGCCACACAGATGAGCCATCAGAATACCTGACCTCGCCTACTAGAGGGACCCGGAAGGTAAAGACTCATAAAGACAGGAAGCATTTTCAGAATTTAAAAGTACAAAATTGGCTGGGCATGGTGGCTGATGCCCATAATCCTAACACTTTGGGAGTCTGAGGCAAGAGGACTGCTTGAGACCAGGAGTTTGAGACCAGCCTGGGCAACATAGCAAGACATTATCTTTACAAAAAATTAAAAAATTAAACTGGGCATGGTGGTTCACATCTGTAATCCCAGCACTTTGGGAAGCAGAGGTGAGAGTATTGACTGAGTCCAGGAGTTAGAGACCAGCCCGGGCAACTTGGCCAGACCTAATCTCTATAAATTAAAAAATTAGTCAGGTTCGGTGATGTGGGCCTGTAGTCCCAGTTACTCTGGAAGCTGAGGTTGAGGCAGAAGGATCACCTGAGGCTAGGAGGTCAAGATTGCAGTAACTGTGATCATGCCACTGTACTCCAGCCTGGGCAACAGAGTGAGACGCTGACTTAAAAAAGTAATAAAAATGAAAAATAAAAAAATTAGGTATAGTGAAGTATGTCTGTATTCCCAACTACTCAGAAGGCTGAGGCAGAAGGATCTCCTGAACCTAGGAGGTTGAGACTGTGGTGAGCCATGATTGTGCCACTGCACTCCAGCCTGGGCAGCAGAGTGAGACTCCAGCTCAAAAAAATAAACATAAATTAAAAAATAAAAGCATAAAATTATTCAGACAAGGGATCAGTCAACTGTTTTAAAAATAAAGGGCCAGATAGTAAAATTTTTAGGCTTTGTAGGACAGATGGGTTCTGTTACAACTACTCAATTATGCAGCTGCATTATGAAAGAAGTCACAGACAGTATAGACATGAAAGGGTATGGCTGTGTCCCAATAAAACTTTATTTACAAACATAGGCAGCAGGCTGGATTTGACCTGAGGCCCTTGGGAGAAAATATTAGCAATGGTGATTTTGAAAATGGCAGTTGATTTGTTACTTCCCTTTACATACATATTCGTAGATACTTACAGACATTTTATATCTATAATAACAGTGTTTTGACATTCATATAGTGCTTATTCTGTATCAGGTATTGTGCTAAGCACTTTCAAATTATAATGAAATAAGTCCTTTTCACAACCCAGTGAAGTTGGTATTATTATCCTCATTTGCAAGTTTGAGGAAATTAAGTCAATGCAGTTAAGTAACTTGCCTAAGAATCACACAGCTCCAAGTCAAATCTAGTCAGTCTAGGCGATAAGAGAATGCTATCTGTAACTATTCTGAGCAGAGAAAGAACAGCAGTCTTGAAACCAGTTGGCAGATATTAGAGAAAAGTTGCTATGGAACCTAGTATTAATAGAAGGTAGGTCCAGGAAAGACTAGTCACCGAGAAAGAAAGCTAGGTGCCCCACAAATATACTGTAGCCCCAGCCAGGCAGACATTATTTCTTAGCCTTTTTACCTGCAGAACCTGGCCTAGTACCTGATGGTAGGTCCACAAATGTTTTGCTATTGATGGTAACCAAAAATTAAGCATAAGTTTTTTTTCCAAACTATGGCACATTAAAAAATGTGGCACATCTTAAGTATTTATAAAATGATAAATACCAGGAGATCTTTGCAGAGGTGCCAGGCAATGCCAGAGATAAGCCCTCATGCCAAGTCAGAAAATCCCCTGGGTCCTCCTGTGGGTCATCCCACTTCTGCAGGCATTAGCACACATATACGCCCATTCGCTGCCATCACACCTAACATTATCACAGAGGACCCAGAAACACACCTCTGCATCCTGTATGAGGACACTGAGAACAGATACGGCTAACAGGATGAGCACACCTGTTCACCAGGAAGAATGGAATGTTTCCTGACTCCCAGCCCAACCTCCTACCAAAAGAACTTGCTGATCCTGTCACTTACCGGGGTGATGACTGCAGCCACACCCAGGGGCTGCTTGAGGACCAGGGCCCTCTTGTCCTTTGCTGGGGTATAAATAATGTCTCCATAGATCCGGCGGGCTTCCTCTGAAAACCACTCTAGGAAAAGGGCGGAATAAAGAACTTCTCCCTGGGCCTCCTTCAATGGCTTTCCCTAAATTAAGTCAGAAAAGAACCCACTTATAACCTTCTGATAATAAAAGCATGACTCTGTGTTTCTATATTCTCCAAAGCTCCAAGAAGAGTAGAAAAGTCTCCCATTACAAAACCCACAGGGTTGTTGGGAAATTTCTAGATTTGGTGTGAGTTTTAGAAAGCTGAGTTACAAACAATGATGGATATTAAGCATGGCTGTATCACCCTAAGCCACAAGAGTCATTTGCATTCTCAAGTTTACAAATTAGAAGACATCTAGAACTGCATATTCTAATTTTTTTCCTCCTTCCAATATCTCTAAAATGTTGTAACCATAATGCAAAATAATTTACTATAGCTATGGAGAAACTATTGGTACATTTAAAAATGTATGATGCATGAAAAATCAACCAAGAAAGTCACATAGAAAAAAAAAAACACTGAAATGGTGAAAAAACAGTATTCATATAGTTCCAACAAAATCTATTTTTGGATATTATTAGAGAATAAACTAGAATATGCAAATTTTATTTTAGAAAATTTGAGTGCCTTGGCACAATAACGATTTGTTATTTGATCAGTAGATGAGTTACCATATATTCTTTAGCTATAGACAGCACTGATAGGAAGTCAGAGGCTCTAAAAATTCCTGGGCAATTTCTCAGGGTATCGAGCCAGGACCCTGAACTTACACTTTCAGCTGTGATTATTTTGGCAAGATCATCCTTATTTTGTATCATTAAATTGTACCAATTCCGAAGTAATGAACTCCTCTCCTGAAAAAGAAAAAAGAATGCAGAGAAGTAATGAAATGTCAAGTGTAAGACAGAATGCTGAATAATCTTCAAGTTCCTAAAATATTAGCTCTATGGTCTCATTCTTAGTATGATGGTTAATTTTTTTTTTTTTTTTGAGTTGGAGTTTCACTACATTGCCCAAGCTGGAGTGCAGTGGCACACTCACGGCTACCCCAGCGTCGACCTGCCAGGCTCATGGTGATCCTTCTGCCTCAGCCTTCCAAGTAGCCAGAACTACAGGTGTGTGCTACCACACCCAGCTAATTTTTTTTTTGTGTGTGTGATTTATTGTAGAGACGCGGTCTTGCCATGTTGCCCAGGCTGGTCTCGAACCCACAGGCTCAGGCAATCCACTCGCCTCAGCCTCCCAATGTGCTGGGATTACAGGTTGAGCCACCGAGCCCAGTAGTGTGATGGTTAATTTTATGTGTCAACTTGACTGGGCTCAGGGATGCTCAGAGAACTGGTAAAACATGATTTCTGAGTGCATCTGTGAGGATGTTTCTGAAAGAGTTTCTCATTTGAATTGGTAGACTGAGTAAAGATTTGGCCTCCCTAATTTGGGTGGGCATCATCCAATCTGTTGAGGGCCTGAATAAAGCAGAAAGGCAGAGGAAGAACAAATTCATTCTCTGCGTGAGCTAGGACATCCATGTTTCTCAAGTTCATGGAAACCAGACACTGGTACTCCTGGTTCTCAGGCCTTCAGAGGCAGACTAGAACTACACCACTAGCTTTCCAGGGCCTCCAGCTTGCAGACAGCAGACCGTGGGACTTCTTACCATCCATATAAGCCAGTCCCCTATAGTAAGTCTCTTCCTATATATCTATAGATATCCTGTTGGCTCTGTTTCTCTGGACAACCCTGGGCAATACACTTGGGGAGACATACATTGAACTTTCTTTGATAAGTAACAACAGAGATCCAATCTCAAGGCACATCTAAAGAGGTGTACTGAGTCATAAATTATCAAAGAGAAGTTTTGTTGTTTATGTTATTATTATTGTTTATGTTAAATAAGAACAACTTAAATTTTACAACACTTTTTAGTTTTTATACTACTGTGTAATTAATATTGTTAATTGTGGTAAAATACACATAAAATCACCATCTTAACCATTTTTAAGTGTATAGTTCAAGGGCATGAAGTACATTCAGTGTTGTGCACCCATCACTACCATTCACCTCCAGAACGGTTTTTCTTCTCTGAAACTCTACACTCATTAAACAATAACTCCTGCCTCCTCCCACCCCTAGCAACAACTAAGAAGCTGACTATGGCTGACAACTCTGGGACCTCATATGAGTGAAATCATATAAGTGAAGTCCTTTTACAACTGGCTTCTTTCACGCAACACAACGTCCTCAAGTATCATTCTCTATTATAATGGCTCTCTGGCAAGTTGGATTTGTTCCACAGACCAAGGTGGGGATTGGAGAAGGTGGGTGTGAGGCATACGAAAGGGTTTTACACACTTAGGAAGAGGGCCCAGGTACAACAATGTGAGTACACTTAGTACCCCTGAACTGTAAACTTACCAAATTGTCAAAAGGATACATCTTATGTTATATATATTTTACTACAATTAAAAAAATTTCTAATGAACAAAAAACAGTTAAGGGGATAAACTGGATTACTAAGAATATTGTGGAAGAAATTATTTCTAAAAACAAACAAAAATTTTAAATTATTTTATATAAAACCATTTAAAAAAAGGAAGAATCCAGGTCAACTGGGCTGCACAGATGCACTCCAAAGAGAGATGTGTCTAGACCTCCAGCCTCCTGCATCTGCACAGGTGCATTCAAAGTCAAGAAGAATCGTTGGTTTGCTCTTCTGCCTGAAGGCCCACTGCAATGACCAAACCTGACTTGTCATTCTGACGTTCTCATCTATTCAGCAGATCTAAGAATTTTTTTTTTCCAGTTGGAGTCTCACTGTGTTGCCCAGGCTGAAGTGCAGTGGCACGCTCATGGCCACTGCAGTCTCAACCTGCTGGGCTTAGGTGATCCTTCCACCACAGCCTTCCAAGTAGCTGGAATTATAAGCACATGCCACCACGCCCGGCTAATTTTATGATTTATTGTAGAGACGAGGTCTTGCCAAGTTGCTCAGGCTGGTCTCGAAACTGTGGGCTCGGGCAATCCTCTCACCTCAGTCTCCCAAAGTGCTGGGACTATAGGTGTGAGCCACCACACCTGACCAGGCCTAAGATTTTAATCATTTTTTTTAACTCCACTCAGCTAGACTCCACATTAGCTGGTCTTTCTTTGGGTTCTTTCCCTTCTCTATCTTGGACAGGCTAACAAGCTGCCTTTTCTTACCTCTCAAGGGTGTTGTTGAGGCTAACAACTCTAAATCTCAACCCCCTGGCGAAGAGGCATCCACATCTCTTAAAACAATCTTACAACAGTAGTTACATTTTGTTTATCTTCACACAGTGCGATACCAGTTAAGAATCTGATGATCACAGGCCAGTGTACTGTGGGTTATTCCGGGTTAGAAATGAAATACTAAAATCTAGGAGGTCTGGTTTAGAGAAGTAAATTAAATATCTGTGGAAATGACCTGCTGTGAATTAAGCACCACACCTAAGGTCTGGAGAAGAACATGAAACAGCATGAGAACTCTAAGGATAAAAAGTAGCTTCTGTTGGCTGGCAGAAAACACATTGTCCCAGCTGAACATATAAACCAGGGGAGGCCACAAATTACCTTCAGGACGCAAAAGCCTTTGGCACAAGTATGGGTGAAGTGGTGTCTGCCCAAAACAGTTATGTTGGAGTTCTGACCCCCAGTACCTTATGTTGTGATATTATTTGGAGAGGGGGTCTTTATAGAAGTAATCAAATTAAAATGAGGTCATTAGGGTGGCTCCTAACCAATATAACTGGTGTCATAAAAAGGAGAAAATTGGACACAGACGATGCATACAGGAAAGACAATGTGAAGAGACACAGGGAGGCCATCCACAAGCCAAGGAGAGAGGCCTGGAACATGCCCCTTCCTCACAACCCTCATAAGGAACCAACTTTGCTGACACTTTGATTTTGGACTTCCAGCCTCCAGACCTGAGACAAAATTCTGTCGTTTAAACCAAGTTTGTGTGTTTTTTTTGAGTTGGAGTCTCATTCTGTTGCCCAGGCTGGAGTGCGGTGACACGATCACAGCTCACTGCAGCCTCCAACTCCTGGGCTCAAGTGATCTTCTTGCATCAGTTTCCCAAGTAGCTGGCACTATAGGCATGTGTCACCATGCTCAACTAATTTTTTCTAATTTTATTTTTTGTAGAGATGAAGTCTCGCTATGTTGCCCAGGCTGGTCTTGAATGCCTAGGATCAAACAATCCTCTTGTCTCCACCTCCAAAAGTGCTAGCATTACTGCACTTTGGCATGAGCCGCCATGCCTGGTTGGGTACTTTGCTACAGCAGCTGCGGAAAACCAATATAGCTTGTGTGAGGGGCTGCGTGGATGTGCAAGACTCACAAAGGGTTTCTGGGGGGCAGAATAGTGGATGGTGTCATGTGAGGCTCAGATCCCAGCTTCTCTCCTACACCAGCCATGAAGTAGGACCTGGTGAGCTATGCGCTCTCTCAGCCAGACCCTCATCTGAACACCAATCAAATAGTCTACTTCACAGGGCACTGAAAGGTCTAAAGAAAACACATGTGAAGCACCAAGAGCAGTACTTAGCTGTGGTGGGTACAAAAATAGCCCCTCAAAGATATCCACATCCTAATCCCTGGAACTTGTGACTATGTTACCTACAAGGCAAAAGGGATTGGCAGATGTGACCAAGTTAAGACTTTGGGGTCGAGAGACTATTCTGGTCCCAGTGCAATTGCAAGGTTCACTATAAGAAAGAGGCTGGAGTGTGCGCATCAGAGAAGGCGATGTGACCACAGCAGCAGAGGCTGGAGCAATGTGGAACCATGGGCTAAGGAATGTGAGCAACCTCTAAAAGCTGGAAAAGGCAAGGAAACAGACTGTTCCCAGAACGTCCAGATGGAACACAGCCCTGCCAAACCATTTTGGACTTCTGATCTCCAGAGCTAAAGGAGAATACATTTATATTGTATCATTTACATTTGCATTGTTTAAGTTTATGGTAATATATTACAAAAGCCACAGGAAAGGAATGCATTAGTTCAGTAGTCCCCAACCTTTTTGGTATCAAGGCAGTTTCGTGGAAGACAATTTTTCCATGGACAGGAGTGGGGATCATCAGGCATTAGATTGTTGTAAGGAGTGAAACCTAGATCCCTCAGACATGCAGTTCATAAGAGTTTGTGCTCCTATGAGAATCTAATGCTGCTGCCGATCTGACAGAAGATGGAGATCTGCTCGCCTGCTCACCTATTGCTGTGTGCCAGGTTCCTAACAGTCCAGGTACTGATATAGGTGGCCCAGGGTTTGGGGACCCCTGCAGTAACTTATAAGGTGGTCAGTAAATATCAGCTCTCTTCCTCTTGTGTCCTCTAGGAGTTCATAAGGTGAGAAAACATATGAAAAGAAAGATCTGAGGCAATGCAGAAGATGACAGGGTGTAAGGAGCAGGGCTGGGAGTTCAAAGAAGGGTGGATAATGGAAGGCTGGGTGGCTATGGCTCAAAGGCAGAAGTTCCACAAGAGCTAGATGGACCTAGAGAAGGGAACCAAGAGAAGGGAAGGGAAACAGACCAGGGGAGAAAGACAGAAAAGGTCCAGAGGCAAGAGAGGGATGTCTTGCAGAGCTGCCTTACAAACTGCATTTGCCACGTCACTGCCTTTGTACCTGCCATACCCTAGCTGTAGTTGTGGGCCCTTAGGAAAGCTGATGGCACCATCCCCTTAATAAGATGTTCTGGGTTCCAAGAACTCCTTCTTTTAAGAAGGAATGTTCCAGGCCAGGTGCTGTGGCTTACACCTGTAATCCCAGCACTTTGGGAGGCCAAGGCCGGAGGATTGCTTGAGCCCAGAAGTTCGAGGCCAGCCTGGGCAACATAGCAAGACTGTCTCTACAAAAGAGAAAAAAATTAGCCAGGAATCATGGTGCACACCTGTAGTCCCAGCTACTCAGGAGGCTGAGGTAGAAGGACCATCTGAATCCAGGAAGTAAAGGAAGATAAAGCCGTGTTCACGCCACTATACTCCACCCTGGGCTGAGTGAGACCCTGACTCCAAAAAAAGAAGAAAGATTCCCTGAGAAGACCCAAGCCCCTGTAAGATGGAAGCTGACATCATGTAATATTCAAGGGGCACAGACATTAGCATGGGTTTTATGATCTGAACATAGGATGACACTGCCAGCATCAGTGAGAGATCCCAACACCAGCCCTTCAGCTGCCAAACAACCACCGACAGGACTGGAAGAGCTTCCAATCCCTGAATTACAACAGCATTGTGTGGCGGACTTCATCCTTGGGGGCCCTCGTGGAACTCCAGAATGATGCTGGAGGGCCCAGGCATCAGGCCTTGATCCACTCCCTTCCTGTGAACTTGTCAGTCCCACAGCTGCAAGAATATATGTAGTACACATGGGCATGGTGTCCACACATCTCTAGCTCAGGGCTCACTTTCAAACTCCAGACTCATATCCAACTGTCTACTTTACATCCTTGAGTATCTAACAGACATCTCAGGTTCCATGAGTCTAAAACTAACCCCTGACGTTTCACCCAATGCTGTTCCACTTGCCCCCTTCCCCATCTGGTGGTTACTTCATCCTTCCAGTTGCTCAGGCCAATAGCCCTGGGGCCATCACTTACTCCTCTCTTTCTAGCTCCCTATAATAATCCATTAGGAAATCTAGTGGGCTCTACTTTGAAAATACATCCTTTATGGGTCTATGACGTCCACCACTACCACCTGGTTCAAGCCATGGTCTCCCATCTAAATCCCTGCAACATCCTCCTAACAGGCCTCTCTGCTTCTGCCATGGTTCCTTCTTCATCTCTTTTTAGCACTGTGGCCAGAGTGGCCTTTCAAAATGTAAATCAGATCAGATCTCTGCTTAAAACCCTGATGTGGCCCCCATCTCACTCAAAGTCAAACCCAAGGCCCTTAGAATGACCCACAAGTCCCACACGACCCAGCCCCCTCCTCCCCTTATCTCCATGACCTCTTCTCCTACAACTGTCTCCTCTTGCTCGGTCCACATGGGCCTTCCTGTTCTGCAAATGTGTCAGCCATGCTCCTGACTTTAGCTCTGGCTCAATTCCCTTACCTCCTTTGATCCTTGTATCTCATGTCCTCAGCAACACCTACCCTGATAGTTCTGGGCTGAATGGTGTCCTTCCTGAATTGATATGTTGAAGTTCTAACCCCTCAGTACCTCAGAATGTGACTGTATCTGGAGACAGGTCTTTAAAGAGGGATTAAGTTAAAATGAGGTCATTGTGATGGACCCTCATCCAATATGGTTGGTGTACTAATTAGGACAAAGATACACAGGGGTTAGACCATGTAAAGACACAAGGAGAAGGTGGTCGTCTACAAACTAAGGAATGAGGCCTCAGGAGAAACCTACCTTTTTGACACCTTGATCTTGGATGCCTAGTGTCCAGAGTTGTGAGAAAATAAATTTCTGTTGTGCAAACCACCCCAGTGCATGGTACTTTGTTATGGCAGTCCTAGCAGACAAATGTATCTGGCCACACTATTTATACTGCATTTAGCTCCCCCCTCTGGCCCCTGATCTTCTCCTGCCTCTACCTTCTCCACCTGATAGAACTCACCACCTCTAATGCACTTATTTGCTTAGGTAGTATGTTTGTTGTCTAGAGTTCCGAGCTTTCCCCTCTGCCCTCTGCCTACTTGATGTGAGGACAGAATCTTTTATTGACTGATATATCCCAAGCACCTCCCACAGTGCATACATATAGCAGGTGCTCAGTAAACATCTGATGGATGAATGTTAAGTCTCTGGTATCAGATCATTGGATGTGTATCTTCAGAGGGAGGGCTTTGAAGGACGGTAGAAAACGACTTCACTGGGTTGGCTTCAAGTGTAATACAGTAAATGAGGGAGGAAGAAAATTTCTTAAGTTTTCGTCTTACTCCATTCTCCCCATCTAACAGCCCCAACCCTTACCCGCAATTTTGCAGTGTTCTCCATGTCAGTAAATAGCAGGAGCTATCCAGCAGGCTGAAAACGTGGAGAATGGTTCTGGACTGTCTTCTTTTGCACAAAACCCGCATCTTTCTATAGTTCTCTGTTCCCTCTGGAGTCCAGGACTAGCCCAGGCACTCACTACCAGCCTTCTCATGGGAGTATCCTGAGAGGGCTCCCCGCGCCGGGGAGGTACTTCAGATACCCTGAAGGGCCCCCTGTGCTCTCTCACTTCGCTGACACCCCTCCCTCACCCACTGGGTCAGGCTTGTTGACCTAACGCTCCAGTTCTGCCTCCCCTGCTGGGCAGTCCACTTCACGAGGCTTGAGCGGGGCCGTGTCCCTAGCGCCTGGCACAAAGTCGATGCCCCAGACTTTTTCGTTGATCGTCTCCTCTCTGCTTGCTCTGACTTTCCACACTGTGTACCCCGGGAAATTGAGCAGAGGAGGGAGACGACCCGGCTGGTTTCATATTGCGCAGAGCCTCTTCAGCTCCCCGCCGGCACCGGCCGGCTCTAGCCCCTGCACCCGGCGCGCTCTCACCTTGGCCGAGACCCCCCTCCAGCTGCAGAAAGCCTCGTGGGCGGCGCGCACGGCAGCGCGGGCCTCTGGCACCCCGCAGTCGGCCACCATGCCCAGCGCGGCGCCGCTGGCCGGGTCGTGCACCGGGAAGGCGGCGGCGGCCGGGAGCCATCGGCCGCCCACGAAGCTGTCGGAGCGCAGCAGCGCAGCAGAGAGGCCCGCGGGCCCCCCGGCATAGTCGCGAAGCTGGGCCGGGCAGGGAGCGGGCCCCGCGGCGGGCACCGGGCAGCTGGCGCGGGGGCGGAGGCGGCGGCCTGGAGGAGCCGAGAGGAGGCGCGGGGACCAGCAGCTCCGCCGCCACAAGCAAGTCGCCATGGCAGAGACAACAGGAAGCAGGCAAGCGGGCGCGCGCACGGAGCGCAGGGTCGAGGGAGGCGGGGGGAGTGAGGAGGCGGCGGGGACGCGCTCGAGCGGGCTGGAGGAGGCCGGGATCCAGCAGCGCCTTCTCCTGGCGCTGGGCGCTCGGCGCCACCCTTCGGACCTTGCCCGGGCGCAGCGCCCTTCTCTCTGCACGCGCCCTACTCCTGGGAGGGTTGGGGCCGGCGGTGGGGAAGGCTTGCGAGTTGATGCACCTGCAGACCGCAGTCACCTTTGCCCTCTCCGTGCTCATTTGCCTGCAACTCCTTCTGATCCCCTCAACTGCTGCGGGACAACAGCTCTCACCTCTTATCATCCCGCAAATCCGCATCCCCCGCCGCAGGAATTCGTGCTGGGTCCTTAAATGTGCCGGTGCCTGCCCCAGCTGCCAAGGCCAGGATCACGTTTTTTCATGGTTGCAGTTTCTGCGCACATAGGATTTGGGTGATGGTTCTCTGAAGGGGCGAGGTGCGGCTCCACGTTCTGCCCGTATTCTCTCTGGGTGTGTGTCCAAGTATTCTCCTAGAGATGCTCCTAATAAATAACTGCCTTGGAGATGCACAGACCTGGATCTAAATTCAGAATCTGTTGCCAACAAGCTGTGTGACCTTCCACAAATTAACCTTAGTCCTCTCATCTATAAAATGAAACAATACCTATCCCATAGGTTTGTTGTGAGGTAGTGCATAATGCTTATTCGAGTTGCTACATTCGATTCAGTGTGGTGTTCAAAGTCATACTAGCTGTCCTAGGTCAAGCCACTAGTAAGATTAAAGTTAGACCACCAACTAGTAAATGAAACCATGTGTCAAAATTGAATCAACCAAGGTAGAAGGTCACCTTTACATAATGTTCTTCCTCCATTCAAAAATTAGATGTATGCCTAAAATTCCAGAAGCAGCAAAGAAGCTTAAATCTTAAAGCAGCAAAGAATAAAAATTAAAATAACAGGCCTTTACTGGGAATTTGTGGGTTCAAAGAAAGCCCAGCCCTGTGTGTTGATTTTAGTGTCACTAGTCTCAACATATCTCCCATTCTTAATCCCTACAGACTTGAGAATGTCTTGCTGGCTTTGGGGGAGTGTGTGGGCTCTTCAGCCTTTTTCTAGGACACTGGATTTTTTTCTAGGACATTCGCAAAATGCTGAGGCAGTAACTTTAAATTTTGACTGCTTTTGCTGCATCAGTTCCATTTAGTTTTGAGCCAGTCACACCTGGCAGAAGTGATAACAGCCGAGTTTAATGTTTTGTGTGTGTAGACAGTTTTACACTCTTTTCGTTCTTTGTTTTATTGCAGAAACTGGGGAGAGCGAGGGAGGCCTAATAGGAATGTCAGCCATTGGGTATCGCAAGAACTTGGGAGCTGGTGTGTTTACATCTACTTCCTGCAGAGGGAGCTCTACTGATAGTCGTTTTCTACCGGTTTGGGAAAATCGCCCAGTTGAGGCTTCAATCGAGGCCCAGAAAAATGAAGTTACCTGTTGCTGCCCCTCTTTTATCCAAAAATTGCTCCAATCTGCTTATATTTTAAGGTTATTTTTCAAACTGTGCCCACTACCCTTCCCAGCTGACCTACCTCTCCATTAGGCACAGTAGGTAGGATGCCTAGGAATCATAATACTTCTATGGACACACAAAAAGGTTTAATTTCTTCTAAAATCAGAAGAAAAAAATGAACTTTATGGTATATTAATATATTAGTCCAATGCAGATGTAAAATATGATATTTATTTATTTTATTTTTATGAAAGGAAGAGCTTCACAAGGCAAAAGTGCCAAAGCCTAGGAAATTCACAGTGGGGCCTTCCCTAACAGAGACATAGAGATTTTTAGTAACATGTGCAAGGTCACCCAGGTAGAAAGAAGGTAGCAGAACAGGGATCCAGATGAAACCTGAGACCCTCTGACTCTCAAACCCCTATTCCTTCTACCCACTCCTTGATATAACTGCATGTTTACTTTTCAGCTTACGTCTATTTTTCCAGAAGCACTCTAGATGATAGAATTGTACTGTCTTGTTTATAACAAAGCTACTTGTATTAGGAAAGGGAGGTGTGTGATTGAAAGAAAAAAATATATATTTATTTTAATATATTTATTATTTCCATATATTTATTATTTGCCAGATAGTTTTCTTAATATTGCCAGTTATGTTTTAACTTGCTTTAAAGTCATATCTTTGATGTTTTCATGATTACAAAAATAATATAAACCATAAAAATTCAAGCATAAAGGCCATATTCGGAACAATCACACTGCCTAAGCAAATAATTCTTTCCTATATTTATTACATTCATAAATGTTTATCATTCTTAACTTAAAAAATACATAATAACAAATTTGAGATTAGAATTACATAGTAACCAAACCCATTTCTTTTTCTGGTGCCTTTTGGATGGGTTTGTTTTATTATATCTGGTCAGATATTGTTCCCTGAAAGCATTATTATTTTTCCCCTGGTGACCCTTTGCAAATGTTTTATTGTCACCATCGATTGACTACACTTGGTTGTTCTGAGTGTACCAAAGCCCCAATTTATAATTGCTACCACCTTGCCCACAGACTTTATAAGGCCTAGAGTGAGAGGGAGGCAAACAGGCAAACTCAAAGGTTTCTGGTGCCCAGAAGAGGCATGGGAACCTGCACACATTATGTGGATGGTGGACATTGAGCAGGGTATGCTCTATGGAAGGCACTCCAGCTGATTGTCATATCCCCTGGAAATGTCAGCTCATGAGGCCAGTTCTCTTATTTGCTTTTGAGACTACTAGAGATCTAGATTTCTATGTGAATTTTGTCATTTAAAAAAAGTTGGCCAAAGTTTATAAAACACCCTGTTAGTCAGACAAAACACATCAGCTATGGCCTCTGGTCTAAAAGTAGTCAGAAGCAGCTGGGCCTGCTGCCCTCAGGTCAGGTGAGAGGTGCACGATTCATTTCCTTGGCGCTTTGCAGGAGGCCGAGGTAAGGTTACAGAGGACACTGTTGGCAGACAACTAAGTGTCTTAGATCTTCTCACCTTCTACTCATCCTTCCGTTCAGCTAACCTGAGAGTAAATACCATTTCCTTTCACATTTTTAGGAGCTCCTCTCTCGCTTTTACTGTATAATGCATATAATTTGTGCTTTAAGATGATCATCATTTCTATGAAGAGCCTAGTTTTTCCTAGGATTAAGTGCAATTGGTTGGCTACTTCATGACAGTATATTTTGAGCCTAACATTTTCCAAACACTCATTTCCGGGCCCTAACTCTGCTCCCTCCCCTCTACCTCCCAAGTGAAATCAGCTTCTTTACTTGGACTGCAGGAATCCCTCCTTGCAAAAGGCGCTGGATAAGCCCTATTAGAACAGCCAGAGGTAGAGAGACCAGGAGTGGTTGCTCTTGTGCAATTCCATACAAGTGCCAGTATCTGTTGCCAAATACTGAAAGAAAAGCCGGTTCCAGCTGATCACCATAAAAGCTTTCCCAGCACTCAGAGCTTTGAAGGTTTCAGAGGCAGGGCAACCTGGTAAATGTGTGGGAAGGATGCTTGAGAAGCTACCCTCATAAGATGAGGCAGTTCAGTATTGACTAGCAATATGCACAGGTAAGCTTTTTTTTTTTTTTAGAAAGCAAGAAATATTTGGAGACAAATTTGCTTGCATCTCCATGCAAATTACATGTTAAAATGAAATCCAGAGAAAACCTCAGAAGATGCAATGCTTCCACCTAGAGGCTTTTAGATTTCATTTTATTCTCTCCCCCTACTCCCCAGGAGGACAGAGTTTGTTTGCTGTTCTGGTGAAGCTAAACAGTAGTTGAACAGCTGACTTCATTGGAAAACGATATTATTTTGAAATGAGGTTTGGTTTTCTGGGTCAGTGACCTGCTTAGAGGGAAGTAATGGGTTTGCGCCTGGATTTTGGAGTCACAGTGCTGCTGCGACTCTGAGCATTCCCGTCACCAGAGGAGGCAGTGAGGAACGAGAGCATGTCTGCTTTCAGGTTGTGGCCTGGCCTGCTGATCGTGCTGGGTTCTTTCTGCCCTAGAGGTTCACCATGTGGTGTTTCAACACACGTAGAAATAGGTAAGTACTGGTGCCTTGCTATGTTATCGAGAGTACAATCCATCTGTCAAAAGACATTAAGAAAGAGATGAAAATCTATCCCATGAATTGATACAATTTCCCCCACTGCATGGAGCAGCCTGACATCCTGTAGGAGAAGCCATGGCTGCAGTCATCCAGGGATGGAGAATGACAGGGTGGGTTCAGTGAAGGGGCAAATAAGCAAGAGAGCTGGTGCACCTTTGTTCATACAGCCCCTGGGTATTTCTCTGGGTGGGGAAATAGAGCTTGATAAACTGGAGACTGCAATGCAGCAGCAGAATCGACAGAATGGGAGAGGAGAAAGATGGGTGGAAGATGGTAGAGTTAAGGGTCTATTTTTCTTGTTTTACCTTTCTAAAAACACACATTTCCAAGGATATGTAGAGTCTCGTGTGGCCATGGGGATGGATCCCCTGAGTCAAGTGACTGTCAAGGTGCTTGGCTTCATTAAGGTCAAGAAAGCAAGGGAGTTTGGTCATTGGCATTAGAGGTGCCCAGTAAGTTGGCAGGAGTGGGGGAGGAGAGCAAGCTGGTGCCACCGACCCAGGGGCAAAGACAGAGCTATCTGGATAGATGGTAGCACAAGTAGTTGGTTTTCAGTTTATTTTTTCAGCTTTATTGAGATATAATCGACAAATAAAATTGTATAAATCTGAGATATACAACATGATTTTGATATATATGTTGGTTGTGAAATGATCATAGCAATCAAGCTAATTAATATATCTTATCTCACATAGGTTACTTTTTTCTTTTTTCTTTTTTGCATATGTGTTGAGAATACTTAAGATCTACTTTCCTAGCAAAATGATTTGGTTCTTGTATGAGATGTATTTGCAATGTGTTTTAGCATGGAAAATGTGAGCTGATTTATAATAGAATTAGCTATGATTACATTCTACAGCAATTTTCAGATTAATTTCAGATATACTTGGTGTTCTGGGTTCTCTTTAATTTATATAAAAACAGTATTTTAGTTATACCACTTCCAGAAGTAACAATAATTTTAACAATAATAATAATTTTGTTAAAGTGTAACAAAATTATAGGCTGGGAGCAGTGGCTCACACCTGAAATCCCCACACTTTGGGAGACTGGGGTGAGAGAATCATTTGAGCCCAGCAGTACAAGACCAGATTAGGCAACATAGTGAGACCTCATCTCTGCAAAAAATTAAAAAATGAACCAGGTGTCGTGGTGCATGCCTGTAATCCCAGCTATTCGAGATGCTGAAGTGGAAGGATCACCTAAACCCAGGAGGTTGAGGCTGTGGTGAGCTGTGATCATGCCACTGCACTATAGCCTGGGTGACCCTGACTCAAAAAAAAAAAATAATTGTAGATATAATATGAAAATGTATCACTACAAAATAGACCTAGGTATTGGGCTAAGACTGACAAAAACCTATGATTAAAGAATTTTACTATCTGAAAGGACACTAGAGGTCATTGAGTCCAGTTATTTTATTATAAGAGATGAGAAAACTGATCCTAGACAGTTTTACAGGTAACTTGTTAGGAGCCTGGCCTAGAATTACATGTCCTGACAGCTGGTCCATTGTTCTTTCCATTAAACATTTATTGCTAAAAGGGAGTCAGGAAACAATGGAAAAGAGACTCAGGTGTAGGTTTTAACTTGCTAGTAAAATAGATATGTGACTCTGAGCAATTTATCTTACCTACCTCTCATTTCCATACAATGATAGAGTTGAACTTAATGAATTCTAAAGTATCTTCCAATTCTAACTTCTGCGAAGTTGAAATTGCCAAAAACTACAGAGTGAACTGAAAAGGAACACATGTAAATGGAAATATTCAATTCTTTAAATCCTTTGAGTTTAAAAATTTACAAGACAGATGACAGCTGATACTATAATCAAATTAGATAATGACTTGCTTTTCTTCCTTGGGTGTCAAAGTTCCTAATGGATATTTAAAGAGCAATATCTATTTATATGAGCATAATTGACGCCAACTCCTGAAATAGAATCTGCACAGATTCTGAAACTTTTTTTATGTAAAAGAAGACTACAACTCCATCATTTATTTACCAATAATGTAGTTAGTTGTATAAATATTTTGGTTCACTTTTTCATTTCTTATAAAGGACCTGAGTGGAAAGTTGGCATTATGTGAATTAATTAGAATTGGCCTCATTCAGCATAAATTGCTGGAATCCTACAAACAGGTTATTTGTGTGGGTTGTGACTTGTGTCTTATGGTAGCTATGCTTATAACATAATAGTGGCTATATTTTTTGTTGTATGAATTTTTTAAATAGAGATAAGGTGTCACATTCAAATGCATGTTTACAAGGAATGTTAATTTTCCTATTGATCTCAGGAGATTCAGACTGTGGGTGTGTCTATATGTGGGTGGGTGTGGGATGAAGCAGGTGGCCTTCTGAGATGATTTTGTCCTTCCAAACTGGTTCCATTATGAAAGCACATTTGAGAACCATTGATTTAGTCGACGGGTTAGGCCTTCTATTGTATTTTGAACTTAGATTTATCTCCCTAAGTTCCAAAGCAAAATATGATGTTGACAATCTCTTTTTTCCTGACCTCCTGCTATGTGTCAGTCATGGTGCTTGTCACTTAGCATTTTTTTTCTGAGTCTCAACCAACCTACAACATGGGTATTTTTTATTTTTTTACTCAATTTTCCATAGGAGGCAGCTGAGATCTAGAGAGGTTAAATAACTTACCCAAAGTCATAGTACTAGTTAAGCAGAAACTAAATCATCATGTAAATTTGATTTGTATTATAACAGTTTAAATATTGCACCAGTCTAATTATGCCTAATGAAAATTGCAAGTGAGTACAAACTTCAGTTTCATTTCTTGCATCCTTGATGGTTGCAACCACAAAAGTATATATTTTCCTTTAAAAATGATATTTGGTAAGTTATGTTTTCAGTAATAGTTGAACTTAATTGATTTATGTATTTTTTTCTCTCAGGACACAGAGCTCTGGAGTTTCTCCGTTTTCAAGATGGGCATGTTAACTACAGAGAGGTAGAAAGCTGGATTTTTCTTTTATTCCTTGTGCATTAATTTTCTTCTGTAGGTGCCAAACAAAGGTCTTAACTGATATTTAAACAGTAATTTTGAGATTCATTTCTTATTTCTTTATAAAACATTAACTTATGACTAAAAGGTATATGTCACCTTTAATTTCTTTATAAAACATTAATGTATGGTTAAATGATATATGTTCCCTCCAAATATGTCATCTGAACATTTTATGTGTATCTTATATATGTTGCATTTAAAATTTAAAGATTTTAATGATATGAATCATAATCTGAGAAATAATGTTTTAAATGGTACTATTTTTGTTTTTATAAAGAATAGTTATACTTGGGACAAGTCATTTATTTTTCACTTCTTGGTGTTTTGTCTTGTACATAAATTGCATCACCAGGAAGAGAAGAAAGTATTTATTAAGATGTATGCATTGAGATGCTCCTTTGGACTTCTACTATATTCTTCTAATCCTGTTAGGACTACCTGATGACTCACCTTCAGCAGTCCCCAAATAAACACATTCTGGACTTGATGCATTAGTTCTAGTTCTGTGGCTGGAGTTGATGCATTAGTTCTAGTTCTATGGCTAAATAATACTTTGTGACAAAGATGATTCCTTCATACCTACATTTGAAAAAAATGGTTAACATTCCCTCATGACATCAGAATTGGATCACATTATTACCAGTAAATCTTGATAATTCAGTACAGAAAGCAGGATGGTAAGACAACTAAAATTTATTATATCTCCAAACCATTTTTAGTCATAAGATTCAACTTCCTTACTTGTCAATTTAACAGTCACTATAGGAAAAAAATGGCATTTTTATATGATGGTCATCTTCACTGACCTTGAAAGTAGACAGTAACTAGAAAGAGAAGCAAGAATCTGCCTGATTCATCACATGAACTTGAATCCTTGAGTATGTGCAGTGATTTTCTAGTAGAGCTATTGGAGCTTGTATTATCAACTTAATCTAAAACATGTTAAGTGGACGAAGATACTCCCTCTCAGCATGAATTCTAATCCAAATACTGATGTCATTACTGGAAATGACTAAGTGTCCTGAATCCTTACAGTTTGCCTTGTATCTTATGAGACAGATAGGGATTATTTTATCCTTTATAAAATTATCACCAAGTCCTTTTCAAAGATTGATGATCCATTTTATATCTCTCACCTTATTGATGCATTGTGGCAAAATGATACAGAGGGAAGTGACCTGAAGGAAGTGACCTGAAGAAAATGTTGTGGCAAGATTTGCACAGTCAGGGTCTGCATTTTGTTGTCTCAAGTATTGTCTTTTATTTTATTTTAGTTTATTATTACCTTTTTCAGACAGGGTCTCACTCTTTTGCCCAGGCTGGAATACAGTAGCACAATCCTAGCTCATTGCAGCCTCGAGCTCCTGGGCTCAAACCTGACTTAACTTCTCAAAACCCTGAGATTACAGGCATGAGCCACCACACCCAGTCCTATTTTTGGTTAAACACGTCCAGAGGTTACCGCACTTCAAAGACTTTGACTTAAACTGACCAAATTTATAGGAGAATAATGCATAAACTGAAAGACGAATATAATATTAATTTATAAATAAACTCACATCGATCGTTTATTATTGCATTGATATTTACTCTCTTTCTATAAAAATAAGTGGAATATGGTGTGCTAAGCATGAAATCAGAACAATGGTAGCTGTTTGGTTGGTTGTCATCCTTTCTCTGCCACATCCCATAATAGAAAATGTTTTGTCTTTTCTGATTATAAAATTGATAGAAATGCATTGTGAAAAAAAAATCTTGCTAGGCATGGTGGCAGGTGCCTGTAATCCCATTTACTTAGAAGACTGAGGTGGCAGGATCACTTGACCTGGAATTTGAATTCAGCCTCAGCAACATATTGAGACCCTGTCTCTAAGCGAGGGTTTAATCCTGTCTCTAAGAGAGGGTCTAATGTTTTAAATTAAATTGATAACACGAGTTTCAATAGCTTTACTAGAAAAATACTCTGCACATGCTCAAGGATTGATTGTTCACATGATGAATTTAAACAAACAATTCTCAGCGACAACCAGTATTAACATTTTACTTTGTATCATTCCAGGCATTTTCTCTGCATTTATTAGCACCTTTTCTTCCAAACAAAAGATTACACTCTACACACTGCTTTATGATTTTTTTCATTTAATGTGTCAGAGATGTATTTCCATGTCAATAGAAATATTCAGAATAATTTTTTAACAATTAAATATTTTTCTATTATTCAGAAAATACCATAATTTATTTAGCCAATTCCCTATTTTAATTTTTTATTTTGAAATAATTTATAATAGAAAAGTTGGAACAATTAGACACATCATTTCCATATGCCCTTTACCTAGTTTCCCCAGTTGTTGACAGCTTATCATATTTGCCTGTTTGTGTATTCTATTTATACACACTGGTTTTTTCTCCCTGAAGCATTTGAGAGTGCTACTCATTATCCTTTAACACATCATTGTGTATTTCCTAAAAACAAGGACACTGTCCAACATAAGCACAGTATAATAATAGTAACCAGGAAGTCAACATTGAAATAGTACTATCACCCAATTCTCAGACATCATTCAAATTCCACCAGTTGTCTGAATAATGTCCTTTATGCATCTAGGCCAATCCAAGATCAGGACTAAATCCAAGAGTTGTATTTAGTTGTCTATTCTCTTTGGCTTCCACCAATTTAGACCAGTTTCTTAGATCCATGTTGTCTTTAATGACCTAGCTATTTTTGAAAAGTTTAATCCAGTAACTCTGTAGAATGTACCTTAATTTGGTTTCATCTGTTAGTTCCTCATGATTAGATTTTCCTGAAGTTTGTGCTTAGCAGCCCCAAAGGAAAGCAGACATCTTCCCAGAGCTCTAACCGAGAAGTTTGGGGAAAGTGCTAAGCTTAGCTTCAATCAAAGGCCATCTCTGGACCGGGTGTGGTGGCTCATGCCTGTAATCCAAGCACTTTGGGAGGTTTAGGTAGTAGGATTGCTTGCATTCAGGAGTTTGAGATCAGCCTGGGCACTATAGCGAGACCTTGTCTCTATAAAAAAAATTTTAAAAATTAACCAGGCATGGTGATGCGTGTCTGTAGTCCGAGCTACTCCAGAGGCTGAGGCAGAAGAGTCACCTGAGCCCAGGAGGTCAAGGCTGCCGTGAACTGTGATCATGCCACTGCACTGCAGTCTGGGTGCCAGAGTGAGATCCTGACTTAAAAAAAAAAAATTCCATCTCTAGTGGGGGTGGTTGTGTGGCTACTTATCCCTGTGGCCAACTTCTCCTTAGAAGAGAGTGATTCTATCTCTAGAAGAAGGGGATTGGGATACTGTTTGGAAAAACACAACTAGAAGACAGGTGATACTATCTTTCCTTGTGTTTTAAGTTATTGAGGTACTTCTTTTGTTGCCTCCATGTATGGTCCACATTGTTAGCAAGTCCTTAATGGGAAAAAAGAAAAAAGGGACTTGACTTTTACTTTACTTCATGTGTCAATCAGAGTTCACTTGCAGATCATGGGATCCCCACTGCCTAGTTTAGGCAGGAAAGGGCTTAATACCAGGAATTAGGGAATTCGCTGCATACAAACTGTGAAAACTAGAGGAGCAGGCTCTAGGCTGAGTGTCCAGAAAGGACTCTGAGAACTAACCACAGAACTGGCCTGCCAAGGAGCTGCTACCTGTGCTGTTGTTAGACAACTGTGACCCTATTTGCTAGCTCCAGATTCAATGGTCTCATACATGGTCTTGCACACGGTTTGGAAAATAAGAAGCCACCACCTTGACTATTTTGGGACCTCATCACCTCTGCCATGCTCCTTGCTAGCAAAATTGGTGCCCCATACCATGCCTGTGAACACATGGGAAGCCAGAGCTGCAACACTGGGGCCTTTGCTACCTCTGCCGCAGAAAAACCAAGCACCTCTACATTAGCCAAAGAAGCAAGTGGGCTCCGTGGTGGAGGCTGGGCCACTTTAGACTCTGAGCCAGACAGTCTAGGAAATATAGTCTTTGTTTTCTAGGCTCTAGCATGCAACTAGGTACACTATATGGGAGTCAGAATGGAACTGACTAAGCCAGTCAACCAAGGAAGAACATTTAAAAGAAAACTTCTACCATCTACTTTTATATCATTGTAAAAGGGCAAGAATTACTTTTAACCCTCCAAAAGTACAAAGGATACAATTCTACAATAAAGCACAGATGGCAACTATAAACTTATATAAACACATATGTGCATGTATTTTTTGTGTTTACATATATGTATATATGTGTATGTGTGTGTATACAGAGGGTGCCAAAAAATGTATACATTTTTTTTTTGAGTTGGAGTCTCACTCTGTCTCCCAGGCTGGAGTGCAGTGGCATGCTCATGGCCACTGCAGCCTCGACCTGCTGGGTTCAGGTGATCCTTCTGCCTCAGCCTTCCAAGTAGCTGTAACTACAGGCACGTGCCACCACATCTGGCTAATTTTTTGATTTATGGTATGGATGAGGTCTCATCAAGTTGCCCAGGCTGATCTCAAGCCTGTGGGCTCAGGCAATCCTCTCACCTCAGCCTCCCAAGGTGCTGGGATTATAGGCGTGAGCCACCCCGCCCAGCCCATATACAGCTGAAGAAAGGGAAAAACTGTATTAAAACTGTAATACTTAATATATACTGATAACAAAAGATGAATGTAAGTCACATTTGACTTCTGTAATTACAAGAGGTGCTCAAAGTGGTTACCATCAATGTCTAGGCACTTCTGATTATGGTGAACTACTGCAGGGCTTGTTGCTGTGCAGGGCCTCCCTGATCTTCTCTTGTGCACATCACACACAGTACCATATGTCTCAAACTTATGAAGAATGTGTGCAATTGTTAGGCATGTTGGAGGTTTTGTTGTAAACTCACTCCTCCATTGTACTTCCACAATGTTCTCGAATTTCAAATACCCCTTCAAAATGGTCTTGAGCTTCTTAAACGACAACCGTGCTTTCCGCCATCTTCTTTGACTATCATGCCTTTCGTATGGTGACACTAGCATTAATTTGGCTAATGCCATCTTTTGAGCAAATGTCATACTACACATTGCTACTGTAATTCAATTCAACTTTGAAAAGTATTACCTAGATAACGTCTTTTAAAGTGTGTATACATTGTTTTGACAACCCCGGTGTATATCTGTATTTTCCCCATTTCAATGTGGATCATTGAAAATCTTATCAAAAACCAGCTCTGGGTCAGTGAAATAGCCTTAAGGAAATCTTTCTCTACTGGGTAGAAAGAGAAAATGAAAGATTAAATTTAAATATGATTTTGCAACTCTTTTTTTTGTTGTTTTTGGAGTCAGAAGTCTCTCTGTCACCCAGGTTGGAGTGCAGTGGCATGCTCAGGGATCGCCACAGCCTCAACCTCCTGGGCTCAAGAGATCCTCCCTCCTTAGCCTCCTGAGCAGTTGGGACTACAGGCACATGCCACCAAACCAGGCTAATTTTTGGGGGGGGGTAGGTACAGATGAGTTTTCCCTTTGTTGCCCAGGCTGCTCTAGAACTCCTGGGCTCAAGTGATTCTCCCACCTTGGCTTTCCAAAGTGCTGGAATTCCAGGCATGAGCCACCATGCCTGGCCAATTTTGCTGCTTGTTAATCAATCTGTCCATGTTTGTAGGGAAGATCCCAAAATTATATTGTAGTGTGTTATCTTAGATTATGCATGAGTTTTTACCATTTATTTACTTATGTCTGCCTGCTATTCTTCCTTCTTTTTCTCCTTGTTCCATCTATACCCCATAATTCTAGCATCTCATCACTGGAAATTGGTGGAGCCCGCACTCCCCAGGTTATTGACTCTTGCCTCTAATCTCTATTTTTCCTGCTTCTCAGCTGTTACTAGAACATCAGGATGCGTATCAGGCTGGAACTGTGTTTCCTGATGCTTTTTACCCTGGCATCTGCAAAGGAGGTAAGATGAAGATTTGCAGACTAAATGGTGACATTTATTTGGTTAATGGGAATAGCTACAACTTAAAGCTGTGTATAGTACAATATATTTTCCATTACTGTTAATCAATGACTTAGTTTACATAGCTGCATTTTCTGGTTAGTCAAAGTTTACCTGCGTAAGCATAAACATTCCGAAAACCTTAACTATTTTTTGATCGAAACCATTCTAAGCATGTTTACTTCCTTTATTGCTTCATGGCATAAGAGAAGACAAAAAAAATCAAAAGGTCTGAGTTTGTGTTCTTTCATTATTGCCTGTTAGCATGTGACCTTGAAAAAGTGACATACACAGAGTCTCAGTTTCCATGTCTGTAACGTAGCAATGATAATGCCTGCCCTGCTTCTTCACTGAATTGTAGTATTTTGTCAAATCTAAGGTATTGTTGTTTGTAAACTGGGCTCCTGAGTTGTATCAGTCAGGGTCCCATTAGGACACAGAAGGCATGCTCAAACTGAGTAATTGAAAAGGGATTAATAAGGGCACCATTTTCAAAGGTGCAGACAGGAAGTGAGGAATTACAAGGGATAGTACAGGGGAGTGAGCCACTGATTACTGAAACTGCAGACAGAGAGAGCTGCATGGGTAAGGCCACTTGACAGGAGCTAAGCCTTCAGCTGAAGGACACGGCCAGCCCACTGTGACCCCACAGAATGGGAGTGGGAGAATAAATACCCCAACCTCTTTGTCTTCCTTTTCTCTGATCTTACCAGTTCTCTCCTTTGGCCAAACCCAACCCAACCAAAGCCTGAGGGCAAAAAAACCAGTTGAAGCTGGTGACCCCAGAGTGGATGCGGAGGGACAAGCAGAAGCCTTCCTGCATACTGGGTCCTCATGTAAATCATTTCTGGGGTGTCTGCTCATCTGCCATCATCTCAATCCTTTAATACAGTGATGCCTTTAGGGCCAATGAAATGTTTGGGGCTGCTCACTCCTGTAGTCAGAATCTCAGACAGTCTAGCCTTTGTATTTTCTCATATTTATAAGTAGTTTTTTTTCTGTTTTCCTCTTAGTTTGTTAACAATCATTTCTCAATCCTATTATTTTGCCTGCATGTTTTAGTTCTCCTTCTTTCTAACCTATTATTTTTAATATAGCATTTTCCAAACTATATTCATGGGAGCTCCTGATATTTTTAATAATCCCTTGATTTTTTAATAATCCCTTGATATCTTATACAAAAAAAGAAAGAAAAAAATATTTCTGGTTCATTAAATTTGAGAAACATTGCTTAATGTATGCCATTTTTAGAAACAGATAAAACACACATTAATGAGGTTCTGAGAATGATGAAAAACTATTTACCTAGCATTTTCTATTCTTTTATGAAGCAGTAAATACGTTTATGTGATGTAAAGATTGGGACCAAGGTCAATTAGAATTATAAAATACATAATGATTACAAGAAATTTTAATACAAGTTTCTCTTAGATTTTTATGAATTATTTTCCCCAAATCTTAACCTTGTCTCATACATATCTAATTCAACAGTAGTTTTCTTTTTCTTTGGTGATTCATTTTTATTGCATCCTTGGAAAGCACTTAACTTTCTTAGATACTTGGTTGCCATGGAAAAAACTTTGTTTCTATACTCATTTCATCCGTTTACCTAATATTGAATTAAATTTTATAATTACAAAAACAAGGACAACTGGTTTAAACAGAATTAAAACAGACCTGATTGACCCTTGGTGACAATGCAGGTGACAATGCAGTAGGACAATGCAGACAGATGCACTCAGGCCTTTGGACAGTGGTACTAGCTGTCGGCATCCAGCATGCCCTGGAGCAGAAGCTTTCTTTTTTTTTTTTTTGTAAAAATAGGATCACACTCTGTCACCCAGGCCGGAGTGCAGTGGCATGATCATAGCTTATAGCAACCTTGAACTCTTGGACTCAAGTGATGCTCCTGCCTCAGCCTTTTGAGTAGCTGGGGCTACAGGCATGCATTGCCACGCCTGGCTTTTTTTTTTTTTTTTTTGTCCATTAAGATGAAAGTATCACTGTGTTGCCCAGGGTGGTCTTGAACGCCTGGCCTCAAGCGATCCTCCCACCTCAGCCTCCCAAAGTGCTGGAATTATAGGCGTGAGTTACTGAGCCCGACTTCTGAGGGGACTTTCTTTTTCTTCCTGTCTATATGACTTCAGAGGAACCGAAGAGCTTTGGTTAATCTGTGTTGGGGGGGGGGGGGGGACAACAAAAAACAAAACTAAGACAAATTAAATTGAACAGAGTTTAACTGAGCAAAAGACCATGTGTGAATTGGGCGCTTCCCAAACTAGAGCAGGCTCAGAGAGACTGCAGCACAACTACATGGTAAAAGATTTGTGGATAGAAAAAGGAAACTGATGTACAGAGAATCAAAGTGAAGGATAGAAACAGCCAGACTGGTTTGCATCTCAGCCTATTTAAGCCCAGTTTGAATAGTTGATTGCCTTTGATTGGCCAAAACTAGATGACCGGCACAAGAGTAGGTTACAGTCTATTTATACATCCAATTTGGTTACAGTTCACCATGTGGAAGGGTGCAGAGAAACCTCCAAGTGGAACTGATGATATACAAGGGGACAGCTTTGGGCTAAACTTAATTTAACATTGGACAATTTGGTGAAGTGGAGGCTGGTCAAAAGAACTACTGCTATACTTAATTCTAGAATTCTGCTGTATTCTGGAGACCAGGAATTGCTTAGGTTTTATCTCTAGGAAAACTGTTGGAACAGTTCCAACTTCTTAGAAAATAATTTTCAGAAAAAACAATGATTTAAAATGAGTTAGGCAAGTTTTACTTTAGCAACAGCATAACTAATTTGAACAGAGGGGTCTAAGCTTGAGTTTTGCTTTCAGTTAGGCCCATAATATTTGACACCCCATAAAGGATCTGTGGCGCTTACAGGTTTGGAATAGATGTCAGCTTTTATCTTTCCTACCCTTCCCATGGGAATGAAGGGCTGCATGTGGCATCCACTGGCCCACTCAAATGATGCTTGTGATCATTGGGACCTGTGCCATTTTAAAACAGTTATAAATCTGAAGGCTTGAAAGTGTTTGAAAAGTCTGCTTTTGTTTTTCGTGCTCTTACTGAGGGCTGACTTAGTGGGGACAAAGAAAATATATATATTTAAAACCCCAGCAAACAAACAAAAGCAAACCAAAACTTGTCTCTTTAGCTTTGGAGCACCAAAACAGAAACACTTCTAGCCTCTATTTTAACCAGGTGATTGAGATGCTGTGAACTGTCTAGTCTCCTTCCCACTCACTCTAGGGCTCTAGTCATCAGGCAGACAGTACCAAGACTTTTCCGCAATTTCATCTGACTTCTGTTTTGGAGGCCTTTGAATGTCAACAGAAGGAACTTAGGGGCTTGGAGGGAAAGAGGAGGGGACACAGTAGCACCGCAGGCAGTGATGGAAAATTTGATCGAGACACTTGAACTTTTAAGAAAGAATCCAGGGCCCTGCTTTTGTTGTTGTTGATGATTTTCATATTCATCTGTGTATTTTTTTAAACATATTTTTAATTTTAAAATTGTGGGGTACAGTTAAGTTTGCACTCCCACCAACAGTGTAGATGTGTTCCCTTTTCACCACACCCTCTCCAGCAACTGTTATTTTTTGAGTTATTGATAATGGCCGTTCTGACTAGAGTTAGGTGGTATCTCAGTGTAGTTTTAATTTGCATCTCCTTGATGATTAGTGAGGCTGAACATTTCTTCATGTGTCTGTTGGCTGCTTGTATGTCTTTTTTTGAGAAGTGTCTGTTCATATCTTTTGCCCACTTTGTAATGGGGTTGGTTGTTTTTTTCTTTTCAGCACGTTTGACTTCCTTATAGATCCAAAATGTTAGGCCTTTGTCAGACATGGAGCAAATACTTTTTCCTAGTCTGTGGGCTGTCTCCCTGCTCTTTTGATGGTTTCTTTGGCTTTGCAGAAGCTTGTCAGTTTAATGAGGCCCCATTTGTCTATCTTATCTCTTATGGCCCGTGCATTTCTGGTTTTATTCAGGAATTGGATGCCAGTTCCAACTTCCATAAAGGTGTGTCCTGCATTTTCTAAGGTTCTTATGATTTGAGGTTTTACATTTAGGTCTCTGATCCATTTAGAGTTAATTTTTGTGTATGGGGATAGATAGGGGTCCTGTTTGGATCTTCTGCATGTGATCACCCAGTTTTCCCAGCACCATTTACTGAATAGGTTCTCCTCTCCCCAATGGTAGGTGGTGGAAGCTTTGTCAAAGATGAGTTGGTTGAGAAATTGAAGTTTTGCTTCTGGAATCTCAATTGTATTCCATTGGTCTATATGCCTGTTCCTGTACCAATACCAAGCTGTTTTGATTATTGTAGCTTTATAGTAAAGTTTGAAGTCTGGTAGTGTGATACCTCCTGCTTTGTTTTTTTTTGCTGAGGATTGTTCTGGCTATTCTTGGT
>CAUYQG010244104.1:0-11586 GCA_963574415.1 Tarsius wallacei
TGCCCGGCTAATTTTTTGATTTATTGTAGAGATGAGGTCTCGCCAAGTTGCCCAGGCGGGTCTCGAACCCGCGGGCTCATGCTATCCACTCACCTCAGCCTCCCAAAGGGGCGGGATTACAGGCTGAGCCACCGAACCTGGTTTATGTTTACTTTTGACAGGTATTGTGTAGCCACTCAAAATGTGATAAACAAGAGGTATTTAAACAAAGTTTTAAAAGTTCAATAAAGTGTTGAATACTGAAACTTTTAACTCACTCACAATATCACCTGAATACAAGATAACATTTTCTAAGACACTCTGAGACAGAACATAAAATATTATCTTTGAGAATAGAATAGAGAGGGAAACCAGTGGCTACTGTTTATAAGAGGAAGAACTAATAACTCATTCATTAATTAGCATTTTATTTTTGTGACAGTAATTTGTGGACTTGTGATTCGAAATTTATAGATGGAATCTGAGTCCCAACTATAAAATATGAGATGGGCAAAATTTGAATATTTCTATACCAGGGTTTTGGTATGTAGAAAATATTGCCATTCATTCTAAGATATATGAAAAGAATAATATGTTTGCCTAAAGCAAAGAAAAAAATAAAAAGAGAGAAATGGAGTTTGTAATACAGAATTCCACTTAAATGTATTAATTTTCCCCTACTCAGAACATCAGTCCCTTTTTGATTTTTACCAATAGTACATAATGTCTGGATTAAGTCAAAGGCTTAACATGAAACCTAGATAATTACTTCTGGCTTTCATGTTTTCTGCAATAATAAAAAAAGAATATCTTGTTTAGCAATGGGGCATGTACGAGGATGCACATTCAGTTTACAAATATTTGATGGTTGTAGAAATTGAACTCTAAGGATTATCTTGACTCAACATATATGTTGATTTTTTATTTTTATTTTTTGACTTGGAGTCTCACTCTGTCACCCAGACTGGAGTGCAGTGGCCGCTCCCGCCCACTGCAGCCTCGACCTGCTGGGCTCCGGCGATCCTTCCGCCTCAGCCTTCCGAGTAGCTGGAACTACAGGTGTGCACTACCACACCCGGCTAATTTTTTGATTTACTGTAGAGATGAGGTCTCACCAAGTTGCCCAGGTGAGTCTCGAACCTGCGGGCTCAGGCAATCCAGTCACCTCAGCCTCCCAAAGCGCTGGAATTACAGGCTGAACCACCGAGCCCAGCAGATGTTGATTTTTATTATGAATAAAAAGGACAGGTAATAGAGATGCAGAATTGCCTTTTGGTGTTTCTTGAGACAATACATACAAGATAATAGTAACTATCATTTATAGTTAAGAAAGGAAAAAAAATGTGTGCTAATAGCAATTATGATTTTATCTTTCATGGGGCATGATTAGTTTGGGAATTATTTTTTGGTGTCTTTCATGGGACATAATTTGGTTTAAACTCACCAACAAAAGGTTTGAGCTTCTTGAAACATTTAACACTGTTCAAAATTACTTTATTATTTTAGAAGTTTGTAAAGAAGAAACTTATTCAGAAATGTTACTTGCTTGTCTCAATTCTAATGTTGCCTTTTGCTTTTCAAACCATATTTATATTTAATTAGAAGCCAAAGTGATGTTTTATCTACAGATTTTCTGTATATATAGCTTACAATGAAACTAATAGTCATATCAAATAAATTATTTATTCAATATGTATTATGTATTCACTACAAATGAGGCACTGTGCTAGGTACCAGCGTGCCAAGATAAGGTTTTATCTTTATCTTTGATAAATATTTTTTTAATCAGAGTTGATAAAAGTTTTTTTACACCACCTGTGATAATATCCACATAAAAAACTGTTTACTTAACTTTTATTTATTTTTTTAATGTTTCAAAAATATGTGCTGTGGCTAGTTGAATTCAAAGTCAAAAGCTTTACTTATGATATAGCCCAATCTTTGGAATCCACAGTAAAGGTCGTTAAATAAATAAGTGGAAATCAAAAGGAGCTGTATCGTTTTATGGTGGATAGGCATTAGCTGAGCAAATTCAAGTTAATTCTTCAAACTAACACAGTGACAAAAGGGTCACCAAAAGCCATTCCACAAGGATCACATTTCCAATGTTATAAATGAAATCTTTCTCTTTTCTCACTAAACTGAGGAAAGTCCTAAATGCATTTTAATGGGTTTTTAGAATATTTTAGAATTCTCTCAGACACTTGATAATAACAAATATTCCTACAGAAAATGCTGAACGGGGTCAGTTGTTTACTGTAATTTTAAAATTTACAAAAATTGTTTCATGACAATTCTTGTATATAACATTGTTTGAATTTTGATACATATATGAGTTACATATATGTCCAAAAATGACAAAGCAACTCACAATTTAACAAAATATGCAATGTATTTTATACATATGCACTTATTACAAATTTAAAATATATCCTATAAATCTAACTGCATAGTGATAATACATATTTACACAAAGTATGCGTGTATTTATTTGCTATTATAACTAAGTAATATGCATTGTGTGGGTTAAAATACTGAGGGTAGGTGTGTGTATGAAAGCAGCCACATATTTTCCAGGCATATAACTTAAATGCTTTCACAGACTGTTTCACTGTGGTGTGTATGCTGCATAACCAATTTACCCTATTGCTCCAGAAGTATGAATGTGTTTCGTAAGATTCCTCAAATGCGACTTCTCAATATCTTTAAATGTAACACACAATTGATTCAATATAGGGATCCTAATGAATTAAATTTTAATATTTTTGAGCTAGAGCATAGTATTTTTCCCACAACTCATCCGTGTCTGTTTCACCTCTAAATTACCATTTTAAACTTTGTAATGTATAGTGTGCTCTCAATTGAATTCTGTAAACATATATAAATCTGACATTGTGTGAAAAAACGAATGCCTTGTGTTATAGAGAAATCCTTCAATTTACTTTATAAATTTAATAATTTTGTCTATTACTACTTTTTTTTTTGGAGTTAGAGTCTCACTTTGTCGCCAGGCTGGAGTGCAGTGGCACGCTGCTTACAGCCACTGCAGCCTTGACCTGCTGGGCTCAAGCCATCTTTCCACCTCGGTCTTCCAAGTAGCTGGAACTACAGGCATGAGCCATCATGCCCAGCTAATTTTTTGATTTATTGTAGAGATGAGGTCTCACCATGTTGCCCAGGCTGGTCTTGAGCCTGCAGGCTCAGGCAATCCTCTTGTCTCAGCCTCCCAAAGTGTTGGGATTACAGGCGTGAGCCACTGTGCCCAGCCTGTTTATTGCTATTTTTGATGTTCAAATAATTTAAGCAGAAAACCATGAAGACGAAATAGAAAATACAATTTGTATATGCCTCGCTCACAAAATACTTAAGTTCCATAGAGGAAGGCAGTGGTGGGTTACGTGGTCTTGTTACAGGCTGAAAAGAGTCTCGTATAATAAGACTTGCATCTCTGGCAATCACTAGTTGTGTCATCTTGGCCATATGACCTCTCTTTAGTCGTCTCATTTTTGTAACATTGGAAGGGACACGGGGAGGAGAAATTAAACAATCCACAGCAAACGCTGGTAGGCAGAAAACGATTGGCAAACAATACCCATGTTTCTCTTTGCCAGTGTGTTTCCATGTTTTCCATCATCCTAATTTCTTAGATGTATTTTTTCCTCCACCTTGGTAGTCTTATTGAAACAGATGAGAGGAGGAAAAATAGATGTTCTTTAACCCACAGTTTCTCTAAAAGTGATGATCTCACTTTTTGGTACAAGTTGTCAAACTTACATGGTACCAAAGATTTTAAAAAAATTATAATATGCAATGGGCATGCAAATTAGCCTCAATAGAACAAAACATGTTAGAAGGACAAGGCAGCCAGTTTGATCGACTTTTCTCTTAGTTGCACCCTATGAAGTAAATCGTGTACCAAAGTAATTTTTTATCTCTAAAAATAGTTATTGTATTTAATTTTTATATCATACTCAAATGATTTAGTTCACATTAAGTAGCGAAACATTTAATTTACATTTGGAAAACAGAAGAAGAAAATGCATTTGTAATTAAAACCCATATATTAGGCCACTCTATATTCTTGGCATATTAGTAGGTGTTTTTCATTGCAAAACTAAACTTGGTCCTTATCTTTAAAAGCCTAGAAACCCAGAGTAACCGTTGATAACAAATATTTTAACAACTTAGAAACAACTGAATAAATAAGGAGCTAATACCAATGAAACAAAGTTCGTATTTGAAGTACACACCAGTGGGATTAGACACTGTTTACTCTGAGAACTGTGATTGTATTACCTGCAGAATTGGGTGGGTGAGTATTATTGTATGCTTTGTATACTAGCGGGGTTCAAAAGTTCACCACCCTCTTTTTACCTGGGTTATATTTGCATGTTTAGACCCTCTTCCAGACTCCTCTCTCACAAAACTGCACATGTGTATGCACTGTGACTTGGTCTTGTCTCCCCAGATCTGCCCTGGAATCTCACCCCTGGCACATAGATTAGCTGTGATTCTCAATTCAGTTATCTCAGCCCCACGAACCTCAGTTGCCTGGGTTTCATTCATTCACTGTAATAGGAATTAACTCGTGTAATTTTTTTGTCAATGATTTGGTCCAGAAGTAGATAACATATTTGTTAAGCTGATTTTATGTGTGTTGCATCTTTGCTTTAAAATACTTTTATTCATCCAGTGAACCTATCTTTTCCTGTAGAAAATATTCACGTAGGGCCAAGTGCAGTGACTCATGCATGTAATCCCAGCGCTTTGGGAGGCCAAGGCAGGAGGATTGCCTGAACCCAAGGGGTTGAGGCTGCAGTTATGATCACACCGCTGCCCTCCTGCCTAGGCAACAGAGTGAGACCTAGTCTCTGGGAAGAAAAAAGTTTAAATAAAAATGATCTCTAGGGAATCTCCAAATAAATGACTTTCTAAATAAATGTTTTACAAATGCCTCTACCAATGTCAAACTTTACTTTGAAAGACAAATTTGAAGATGATAAAAATTTAATTAGGGGCAACTTCTTTGGGAAACTACCTGGTTTGTTGAGGTGACATCAATTTTCTTTCTACTCTCAGAAATTTGAAAATACTACTTAAATATCTTCTTATTTCTCAGAACTTTCGTGGCTCATCTGTGTTTTCCTTGTTCTGTTATCTTACTAGACAACAAAGTCCCTCATACCGGAAAATGTTTTTCCTTTGGGATCTGCTAAATCAAGGCATATCGTCTAGTTCATTCTTCAGGTCTGCTTCTCTGAAGTTTGCAGTAGATAGAATATCAGTACAACAACAATCACCACCCCAGAAACGGACTGATAAATAGCAGATGGACAGAGAGATGGTAAAAGACATTGACTCTGTCCTTTCAAAGTTAAAAAGGAGAGAAAAATGAATAGGAAAGATGAATGGGAAATGGAACCCAAATTAGCCAAACCTTACTCTTGAGACCTTTCTCATATTCATTATTGCACATATTATAATCACCAGGAAATTTTTTTGTCATATATATATATTTAATACATTATGTTTCAACTACAAAGCATAAAAAATGTACAAAAACAAACTTAATTTAGATGTTAGTATTTACCACTTGTAAAGACCAATGCCTCCAGATATCATAGTTGATATTTATATAGTGTTTACTATGTTCTAGGCAAATGAACAAGCTCCTTCCATAGATTATTTAATTCAGGCCAAAAACCCTCTGAGGAAGTTACTATTCTCACTGAAGTTAAGGAATGTTGGAGACGTTTCTCATAGACTAAAAAACTTGTCTGAGTTTACTCAGCTTGCAGAAGACTCCAGATATGAAAATGGATCATTTGATGTCTCCAGGGCCAACACTCTATGCCTTCACGACAGAAGACCTGGCCAAAAAACAAAGCTGTCTTAAAAAGCAAGACATATTTTATAAAATGACAGTATAACTTCTGATTTGAATGACTTTGTTTTATGTTAGAACATGATTAGCCAAATATAATTTTCAGTTAAATTATTACTAAATCAGACTTTTCCATGTCCAGGAGTCAATTTTAAGACAAGATGTTTCTTTGCTGGCATGTAGCCAACTTAAATAATCTGTTAATAGATACTTTAGCAGAACTTTTTATCTCATGTATGTCTAGTAACATTTAAAAAAAAATCTCTGGAGAATAAGGCAAAGTTTCAAAAGTATTTGATAAGAAATACTTTTTAAAAATTGCCCTTAGTACAACCGTGTCTGCCTATTCACATGAAAAGAGATTTGTTTTTCTTTACATGTAGCTAATTGGAGCAAATTTAAGTAATGCTTTTATTCTACTCAAAGAACTTATTTAGGAGGTCATCTTTTGATAGAGCACAGTCTCATTTTTTTTTAGTCCCAAAAATGTCAGATTGGGTTTTGCAAACTTTTAAAAATATAGGATATTTTCTTTTCCTATGTAGCTAGGAAAAGTCATTCTTCACAAATTGAATTACAACTGGTAGTGTGTGTATGCATACTCATATATATTATATATGTTTTAAATAATATTATATCTACATTAAGACCCATGTTCATAGATATTGACTATTGCACCTGAGCCGCTCTGGGTTCAAATTTCTAAATTATCAAGGCAGAAGGAAATTGGCAAGCTCCAAAGAGAAAAACATCCGGAATATTATTCTGAGGAGAAAGAAACTTTCGTTTGTGTGACATATACTTGGAATTTATTAGTACTGTTGTGAGGATTGGATAATATTTTAAGTAACTTTTAAAATCTGATTTGGAGGAAAAAAAGAGGAAAGCTTTGCTGCTTTCTGTTTTCAAACTCTTCAATTTGTAATCCAGCCACCCTTTCCCCAACATACACACATGCACACTTGCAAGTTTTAAAATATATTCTCAGTTAAAGTGTAGAAACAATTGTGTGGTTCAAATCACTTGTTTTAGTATAAACGAAAAGCTTGGCTCCTTAGATTCTCTGACGAATACTACCTGGCATGCTTGATATGTAAGAAATGCCACGCTTGTCAAATTCCATTGCAAAAACACGCCAGTTCCCAATCTCTGAAAGTCTCTTTTGGAGTCCTTAACCAAAGCTGCATTTCAGATATGAAGAATATTAGTCTCCAAAGGACATGCCCTGCTGACTTCTTTCCCTGTCAACTGTATTAAATCATCTCTGAACAGAAACTCTTTAGAGTTTATCATAGCCAGGCAGCCCAAAGATACAGGTAACTTTTATTTCTGGCCATTCAGGTGGGGAACCCCAAGTCATTGATACATATCTATTATTACATTTGTAGTTTTGAGAGAAAAAATGATAATTCTCCTTTTTTGTTCTTAAAACTTGCTTTCTTTCCAGCTGCTGTCCCCCACCCTCAAGAGAAATCTCACAGATCCGGCAGGGAAAAAAAAAAAAAGAAAAAGAAAAAACCACAAACAACAGGAAGCCCAAATCTACTGCTCTCAAGTAAAGAAATGCAAATTAAAGAGAGTTTCTGAATGCTTTGATTTCCTTCCCACATTGCATACCCTCCATCACCAAGTTGGATTGTCTGTGATGTAAGGGTCCATTCGTGTTGGGTGGACAGTTAATGGAACACGCTGTCACTATAATACCTTCTTACATGAACACAAGCACACAGCCGGCTCCTCTGTCTCCAAGCACGGCAGACTTCATGTGTTGCTTGTTAAATACCTCCACTGTGCACATGATTAAGTCAATTGTTTACTTCCATGTTATTTCAAGTTTCAAACTAGACAAAACTGGTTGCATGTGTTTGATTGAAAAAGGAAAGAAAAAAATGAAAAATTTTTTTTCAGAAAATTGCTGGAGGGGATATATATATACACACACATATATGTTTATATATTTATATATTTTTTATTTATATATATAAATATATACATATATATCTTTATATACATATATAATATATATATATATTTTTTTTAATTGAGGCAAGGTCTCACTGTCACCCAGGCTAGAATGTGATGGCACTGTCCCAGCACACTGCAGCCTCGACCTCCTGGTCTCAATTGACTCTTTCTTCTGCCTTCTGGATATTTGGGACTACAGGTATGTGCCACCATGCCCGGCTAATTTTTGTATTTTTTTTGTAGCATGTGATCTCACTATGTTGCCCAGACTGGTCTCTAAGTCCTAGGCTCAAGTGAGAATTCTCCCACCTCGTCTTCCCAAAGTGCTGGGATAACAGGCATAAGCTACTGTGTTCGGCCTAAATTTTATATTCTTTTTGGGAAAATACATTATATTAATTTAAATGTAACTGTTTTAGATGCAAATAATTTTTAAAGTGTGGAAGAACTGTCCAATGATTTTTAAATGTTTCACAGGCCAAAAGGTATTTTGCTCATAATTTTGTTAAACAGCAAATTAGAATTTTTCTTTTTTTTGGTTTCTATTCATCAGAGATAGATAAACCAAGCAGCCAAAAAAAATATTTGGGGCATGGGAAGATGAGGGTACAAATAAAAATTATTTTTCCAATGAAATGAAAAAGAACTTATATGATATAAATCTAATAAAGCTAGCAAACTTTGAATAAAAAGATTTGGATTGCTTTCCCCATTATTTTCCTGGTTTTGTTTACATTTTAAAGCCAACAACAATGAAATAATCTAGAGTGTCCTTCTTGGCAAGAATTAAAAAGAATTTTTAAAGAGGGATCAGAGTTTCCATATTTGGAGTGAGTGAAGCAAAAACAAAATTGTTTCTTATTCTTGTTGAAATCATTACAAAGGAAATCATTGCCACTTTTGAATTTATGCAATTCTTGGTACTACAACCTGAAAAAAAACTAGGGTATGCAATCAAGATTTTTGCTGCTGCTCAAATTACTTCCTCCCGTGTATGTTTTACAAAATTTTACCATATCCCTTAGAGTGGCAAAAAAAAAAAGAAAAAAAAGAAAAAGATTTTAAAATGAAAATAGAAATTATCTTAAAATTTTGAGTCATAGATACACAAACAGACTGGACTTTAATTTCTAAGCCTCTTCTAGTTTTTTTGTGAATTTAAGCAAATAAGTTAGACTGTGAATCTCAGCTTTTTCACCCTCAAAATAGAGAAAGTATTCATCTCAGAGGCCACCTGAAATGATTCAGTGAGATGATTTTTCTAATGTAAAAGACCTAAATTGCAAAGTAGTATATGCAAAAATTTAAAGAACACCCCAAATTACGGAGACACACTATTCACAATGCAAAGGGAAAGAAAAGCAGCAATGTAGTGAAATGTAGTGTAGTTTAGGATTGGTCTGGGTCCGGGGCTGGTTCTTTGTCTCCTTCTAAATCTCTTCTCATTTCAGGTGCCGAATCCCATTCTCTTTGACCGTCTTTCTCCTTTTTTCATGTGGTGAACCCCATCATACTCAGTGCTAAGGGTGTTCATTTGATCTAATTCGAACCTCTTGGCAACTCTGTGGAATAGCTCTTGCGGTAGCAATCTTAGTATGTAAAAAGTACATTATGCCGGGCTCGGTGGCTCAGCCTGTAATCCCGCGCCTTTGGGAGGCTGAGGTGAGTGGATTGCCTGAGCCGGTGGGTTCGAGACCCGCCTGGGCAACTTGGCGAGACCTCATCTCTACAATAAATAAAAAATTAGCCGGGCGTGGTAGCGCGCGCCTGTAGTTCCAGCTACTTGGAAGGCTGAGTCGGAAGGATGGCCGGAGCCCAGCAGGTCGAGGCTGCGGTGGCCGGGAGCGGCCACTGCACTCCAATCTGGGCGACAGCAAGACTCCAACTCACAAAAAAACCCCCCCAAAAAACAGAAACAAAAAACCCAAAAAACAAAAAACAAACAAACAAACAAATAAAAAAAGTACATTAAAAATGACATTTGACTGGCCTAATCCTCATGCTTAGTTGAAGTTCATGCCTGATTTACACTTTTATCTTTTTAAATTTCTCCATCCATATAAACCACCCTCATTCTAAGTAAAAAACAAAAACTTTTTTTCTGGATTGTCTCTTTTTAAATAGTTCTAACAAGTGTTTGAATCATGTCTGTTTGCTTTTTCAATGATAAAGCAATACATAACCATTGCAAAAAATCAGAGACTGTAAGAAAGCAAAAGAAAATAAAATTATGACATCTAGGTATAACTAACATGTATTAATCATCTTTGCTTTTATAGGTCTAAATGAAAGATACGAAGAAAATTAGCAGTTTATCTTAAGGAAAGTATAGACCAGACACACTGATTCATGCCTGTTATTTCAGTGCCTTGGGAGGCCAAGGTGGGAGAATTTCTTGAGGCTGGGAGTGAAAGACTAACTTGGACAACGTAGAGAGACCGCATCTGAAAAAAAGTCAGCCAGGTGTGGTGGTAAGCACCTGTAATCCTAGCTACTTGGGAAGCTGAGGCAGGAAAATCATTTGAGCACAGGCACTCAAAGTTACAGTGAGCTATGTTCATACCACACTACACTCAAACCTGAATGACAGAGAGATATTGTTTAAAAAAAAAAGAAAGAAAGAAAAGAAGAAAAAAGAATAAGAAGGAGAAAAAGGAAAGTATCAATATTGTCTACTTATTATGAATGTGGTTAATCCTTATTAATTTTTACTTTTTTATAAGATGGCATCTGTTACCTGCCTTCTACCAGACATCGTTCTAGTCATTGAGGATAGAACAGTTAACTAAATAACATGGCTTCCCTACTCAACGAGCCTACAGTCTAGTTGCAACCGCAGAATTAAAAAATGTCAAAGTAAGGTTTTTTTAGTTGAACTTATTCTTGTTTAGACACACAAATCAAGTTATTGAGAAAAGCATTCACAGACT
Organism: Tarsius wallacei; assembly: GCA_963574415.1. NCBI lineage: Eukaryota > Metazoa > Chordata > Mammalia > Primates > Tarsiidae > Tarsius > Tarsius wallacei. The sequence continues at coordinate 10,759 of CAUYQG010244104.1, forward strand.
ATTAGATTTTGAATTTCTGTCCACATAAATTATGGGAGATTCTTAAGATTCTTAAGAATGTGATACCATCATGTTCCACTACAGGTCAAATTTTTGGGGGAGAAAGAAACAACAGAACTGGTGATTACTTGTCACAAATAATAGTCAAACATGAAAGATCAAAGTAAGTGACAAAAAGAAATCCATATTTGCAAGCCCTTGTCATGACAAAATAATAATTTTTGCTATTGCAAAAAAATTTTTATTATTAGTTGATCTTTCATTATATATGTGTTTGTGCTTGTGATCAATTGCTATGGTCTGAATATAGCCCCCAAATTTCATATGTTACAACTTAATTGCCAATGTGACAGTATAAAGAGCCTCTAAGAAGTGTGATTAGTAAAGGGCAGTATTCTCATGAATAAAATAGGGCCCTTATAAAAGGGCTTGAGGGAGTGAGTTTGTTCTCTTCTGCCATGTGAGGACACCAAGATGGCACCATCTATGAGGAATAAGTCTTTACTAGACACCAAACCTGCTGGTGCCTTGATCTTGGACTTCCAAGCCTCTAGAACTATGATAAATAAATTTATATTATCTGTACATTACTTAGTCTGTGATATTTTGTTATAGCCCCACAAATGAATTAGACAGTTATCATTCTCAAAATCTGTTATACCATAATACTATAAGAAAAGGATTAGCAGTAGCAGGATATTGCCGGGGTTGGGGAGGGGAGTGGGGAGACAGCATCAATAAGAGTGCCTGATCTCAAATCGGGCAAAGGGGGGACCAAAGGGAGGCCCAAACTTTACCTGTATGATGTCCACTTGTATACCTAATCCT
>CAUYQG010244108.1:0-11699 GCA_963574415.1 Tarsius wallacei
CCTGCAATCCCAGTACTTTGAGAGACCGAGGCGAGAGGATTGCCTGATATCAGGACTTCAAGACCAGCCTGGGCATCTTGGTGAGACCTTGTCTCTATAAAAAAAATAATAATAAAATTCAGGAGGTCGTAGCACATGCCTGTACTCACAGCTACGTGGGAGGCTGGGGGAGAAGGTTCACCTGAGCCCAGCACTTCAAAGCTGCAGTAGCCATGGTCATGCCACTGCACTCCAGCCCGGGCAACAGAGTGAGACTCTGATTCAAATAAATAAATAAATAAGCAAGCAAACAAACAAACAGTCAAGAAATTTAATGCACCCAAGATGGGCAATAAATAGATTGCCATGTACAATACTCTGCTTGCAAGAACATTTTCATGGTTCTCCTTATTGACAAGTTCAATGAGAGACTTTGTTAATTTTTGTCTAATTGCAGATAATAATCACACTCAGACTTTTTTCCTTTCTTGGGTCTGGCCTTGCAACTAGCTGTTTAATTTTAAATTGACAAATACAAATTGTATGTTTATTTACGGTGTATAACATGATGTTTGAAATATGTATACTGGCCAGGCGAGTGTCTCACGCCTGTAATCTAGCACTTTGGGGGGTGGGAGGTGGGAGGATTGCTTGAGCCCAAGAGTTTAAATCAGCCTGAGCAACATAGCGAGACCTTGTCTCTACAAAAAAATTTTTAAAATGAGCTGGGCATGGTGGTGTGCACTTGTAGTCTTAGCTATTTGGGAGGCTGAAGAAGGAGGGTCGCCTGAGCCAAGGAGGCCAAGGAGCCAAGGAGCCTGAGCCAAGGAGGTCGAGGCTGATTATGCTACTGCGCTCCAGCCTGGGTGAAAAAGTGAGACCCCTGACTCAAAAAAAAAAAAAAGAAGTTTACATTGTGGGATGGCTAATTAGCATATCCATTGCCTCACATTTTTTTGTAGTGAGAACATTTAAAATTACTCTGTCAGTGATTTTCAAGTATATAATACCTTGTTACTGACTATAGTAACCATGTTGTACAATACATCTCTTGAATTTATTCCTCCTGTCAACTGAAATTTTGTATCCTTATACCAAAATCTCCCACTTCCTCCCACCTCAGCCCCTGGTAACCAGCATTCTTTTTTTCTTTCTTTTTTTTTTTTTTGAGTTGGTGTCTCACTCCGTCGCCCAGACTGGAGTGCAGTGGCCGCTTCCGGCCACCGCAGCCTCGACCTGCTGGGTTCCGGCGATCCTTCCACCTCAGCCTTCCAAGTAGCTGGAACTACAGGCGTGTGCTGCTACGCCCAGCTAATTTTTTTTTGATTTATTGTAGAGATGAGGTTTCGCCTGCCCAGGCGGGTCTCGAACCCGCGGGCCCAGGCAATCCACGCCCCGCCGCCTCCCAAGGCGCGGGATGACCGGCTGAGCCACCGAGCCTGGCTGGTAACCAGCATTCTATTCTTTATTTCTGTTAGTTCAACTTTTAAAAAATTTAGAATACATTTTTATGCGGTACGTGAGAGATTTTGACACAATAATACAATGTATAGTGATCAGCTCAGAGTAATTGGCATATCCATCACCTCAGACATTTATCCTTTCTTTGTGTTGGGAACATTTCAAATCCATTCTTCTATTTATTTTGAAATATATAATAAATTATTGTTAACGATAGTTGAGTTCAACATTTTTAGATTCCACATATAGGTGAGATCATATGGTATTTGTCTTTCTATGCCTTTTTAATTCTAGCATCCTCATACAAGGATTTAGAGTGACGTTTCTTTCTTTTTTTTTTTTTTTTTGAGTTGGAGTCTCACTCTATCACCTAGGCTGGAGTGCAGTGGCACACTCACGTCCACCCCAGCGTCGACCTGCTGGGCTCTGGCGATCCTTCCACCTTAGCCTTCCAAGTAGCCGGAACTACAGGTGTACGCTACCACACCCAGCTAATTTTTGATTTATTGTAGAGACGAGATCTCACCAAGTTGCCCGGGTGGGTCTCGAACCCGCGGGCTCAGGCAATCCACTCTCCTCAGCCTCCTAAAGCGCGGGATTACAGGCTGAGCCACCGAGCCTATCCTAGAGTGACTTTTCACTAACACAAAAGCAATGTGACATTCTCTTAATTGAGGAAAAGATCTACTCATACAAGAACCTATCCATATATACTAGATTTTCTTATAAATTGGGGATCAGAGAACTATTATCATAATTCTGATTATGTGATTTCTGAGAATCCAGTTTATTTATTTATTTATTTATTTTGGACAGAACTAGACAGTAGAAAAAAATCCCTGTCCAGAGCCCCAACTGACTTATTTTATTCATTCCAAATAATATTTTGAGTTTCTCTTAGGAGCTGATAGCCGAATAGGTAGAACAAACTGCTTGTAAAATCTCCATTCACTTGATACATGGACTCGCCTTTTAATGACTAGTGGCCATTTTGTGAGACAAAATAACTTTGAAGACTATATTCAATCATTGAGTAAATCCGCTTAATGTAACATACCTGGTCAAAGTTCATCTGTTTTCACACTAAATTCCTTTTGTGATACCCTTACCTCACCAAGTGGTTTAGAAGCATGTACTCAGTTCTTTCTTTTTATAAAGAGCGAAGCTACTTGGGACACGGAAAGAGGAAATGAATCAACACCAGGAAATATTGTAGAAAGAACATGGGCTCACTTTCATACACACCTGGGTCACAGCCCAACTCTGCCACTTACCCAGTTGAATGAATTTATGCAAGATTTTTTAATCTCCCTGAGCCTCAGTTTCTCATTTATAAAAGGGGTTGTTGTCTGGATTAAATATTACATAGAACACTGCTTGTAATATGGTAGGTGTCCATGAATAGGAGCTTGTGTGATTGCTACATCACCGCTATATTCAGGTGTGTTGGCCAAGATTTCACTTTGGGTACATTTTTTTTTAACCATCTGACTGTGGTCAGGGACCAAACGACGGTGGAAACCCGAAAGATCAACTCTTAATTCTGCCCTTTGAACAGCATGTAGGCTGAAGGAAGCTAAATATTTGCATGTGTGTTGGATCGACGATTTACGATCCATCCTTTTTGAGGGAGTGCCAGCCCACGGGGTTGCCAGAGTAGCATTTCGCAGCATCTGCACAAGCCACACAGATCAACACCAGTGCCTGAGAAGGAAGAAGCAATGGGACCGGGAAGGTGTCTTGTGGATCAGAAAAGCTTGCCTGAGGAGGACAAGGACAAGGTGTCCTGGAAAGTATAGAATAGAGAAATGGCATCCCCCAGAAACCTCCAGGCTAGGAACTTAGAACATTCCTTCTAGCTACTGAATGTTCATTCTGCCTTTCATAGATTCTGAGAAAAGGAAGAACACAGAGTTGTCCATGTCCCCTATCACAAGAGATCTGTCAAGTCTTATTTCTTTTTTTTGAGTTGGATTCTCACTCCATTGCCCAGGCTGGAGTGCAGTGGCATGCTCACGGCCACCCCAGCATCGACCTGCTGGGTTCCAGCAATCCTTCCACCTCAGCCTTCCAAGTAGCCGGAACAACAGGCGCATGCTACCAAGCCCAGCTAATTTTTTTTTTAATTGTAGAGATGGGGTCTCACCAGGTTGCCCAGGCTGGTCTCGAATCCGCGGGCTCAGGCAATCCACTTGCCTTGGCCTCTGAAAGTGCTGGAATTACAGGCTGAGCCACCAAGCCCAGCCAAGTCTTATTTCAACAGGCTGATTTCCCAGGATATTGAGGCTCTTTGGACCTATCCCCAAAAGGCAGACAATACTGAGTATTTTAGTTAAAATTAAGTATTGGCCTGCTAAGGAACAAACTCATTGTATAGACTTTTTTTTTTTAATTGTACTAAAATATATGTAACATAAAGTTTACTGTTTAAGCTATTTTTAGCTTACAGTTCCATGGCATTAAGAACATTCACCTTAGCCGGGCTCGGTGGCTCAGCCTGTAATCCCAGCGCTTTGGGAGGCTGAGGTGAGTGGATTGCCTGAGCCCGCAGGTTCGAGACCCGCCTGGGCAACTTGGCAAGACCTCATCTCTACAATAAATCAAAAAATTAGCGGGCGTGGTAGCACGCGCCTGTAGTTCCTGCTACTTGGAAGGCTGAGGCGGAAGGATCGCTGGAGCCCAGCAGATGGAGGCTGCAGTGGCCGGGAGTGTCTACTGCACTCCAGTCTGGGTGACAGAGTGAGACTCCAACTCAAAAAAGAACATTCACTTTGTTCTTTTGTACAACCACTGTCACTCGTCTCCAGAACTTTTTTTTTTTTTTTTTGAGTAGGAGTCTCACTCTGTCGCCCAGGCTGGAGGGAAGTGGCACTCTCACGGCCACCGCAGCTTCGACCTGCTGGGTTCAGGTAATCTTTCCACCTCAGCCTTCCAAGTAGCTGGAACTACAGGCATGTGCCACCATGCCCGGCTTCCAGAACTTTTTAATATTTCCCCATTGAAACTCTGTACCTGTTAAAAAATGACTCCCTGTTTCCCCTTCCCCCAAAGTCACTGGAAACCACCATTCTACTCTGTCTCCATCACTTTTATCACCCTAGGTTACTCTCATTCAAGCAGAATCATGCAATATTTATCCTTTGATGACTGGCTTATTTCACTTAGCAGAATGTCTTCAAGGTTCATCCAACGTTGTAGCATTTGACAGAATTTTATTCCTTTTTAAGGCTGAATGATTGTGTAGACTTTAACGATGTTGCAGTCTCAATTGAGGGCCTCTTATTTGAGCTTTGCAATAAAATTTCACGCTCAACGAGGCTTTAAAAACTGACTTATTCTATTAGCACATAATGAGCTGAAAGTGTTGCTGAGTATTTCTTATAGCTGATGGAAAGAAATAAATGTATAGATTTTTTAAATGAAAATTGTCTTTACATAGTGGTATCTTAAGTTGGTAATGATGTGTTGGTATTTTTGCAAATAGATCATATTATTTGATTAATATTTGTGATTGTAGGAGCAATCAGTAAAGCCACGCGCCATTATTCCTGGCATCTGAGTGATAAGACACATTAATAGGCCTCACATAGAGGCCTGCAGATAATTTACTACTCCAAGGTTGCTTCCTGAAATAACCAAGCAGCTGAATTCTCATCAAATATTCCTCTCACCCTCTTTAACTAATCACCTTACAAAAAGTTGTTTCAAACTCACATCATAATCTATCTTCTTATGTGCTTATTAATTTTAGCATACATATTTATTGATTGAATTCTACAATAAATTTGGCTCCAATCAATTAAGAACGCCAGGTGGCTCCGCCTATAATCCCAATACTCTGGGAGGCCGAGGCCGAGGTGGATTGCTTGAGCTTATGAGTTCGAGACCAGTTTGGGCAACACAGCAAAACCTTGTCTCTGCAAAATATGAAGAAACTAGCCAGATGTGGTGGCACGTGTGTGTAGTCCCAGATATTTGGAAAGCTGAGTGGAAGGATAGCCTGAGCTCGGGAGATTGAGGCTGCGGTAAGCCATGATTGTGCCATTGCAGTCCAGCCTGGGAGACAGAGTGAGACCCTGACTCCAAAAAAAAAAAGAAATATTATAAGATATAAAATAGAGTATAGCATTTCTTCAGGAGAAATGAGACTCTTCTCGTCGTGTAAACCTAAAAAGTATTATTAGTCTTCAATCATATTTTATAACTTTGGATAATATGAGACATACATGTTCACCTATTCTGGAGACTTCATAAAGTTGATCTATAACCTAGACTTGTTAAGATTCTGCTATGTTATCAAGAGATGAAACAAGCAGGGTAAGCCATTTACTTGTGAATTTTTAAAAGTTAATTTTTTATTAAATTATCTGCAATATGTAATATTAAATTTTAAGCTGTGTCTTCAACTTTTGAGGTATCATCCCTCTCCATGTGTCTCTACCTCCTTAATCTCCTTTGAACCATTATAAGGTAAGATGAGAAAAGCACTAAAAGAGGAAGGGAAAATTTTTGATCACAGGAGAAAGTTCATTTGGATGTAATATTAATGAATGAAGATGCCAGAAAAAAAAAGCTTGTAGGATGAGGTGGAGAACAAAACACTGTCCAAAGTCTCTGTTAAAAGTAATTTTTTTCGGCCGGGCACGGTGGCTCAAGCCTGCAATCCCAGCCCTTTGGGAGGCCGAGGCGAGAGGATTGCCTGAGCCCAGAGGTTCAAGACCAGCCTGGGCAACATGGTGAGACCTCATCTCTACAATATATCAAAAAATAAGTCAGGCATGGTAGTATGCACCTGTAGTTCCGGCTACTTAGAAGGCTGAGGTGAAAGGATCACCTGAGTCCAGCAGGTTGATGCTGGGGTGGCCGTGAGTGTGCCACTGTACTCCAGCCAGGGCAAAGTAACTCTTTTCCTCCACGTCCAGCAGGGTCCAGTGCACATTCTTCTCACTCTTCTGTTTTAGTCTTTAATCTTGCCTGACTGAGGAAGTAGAAGGCTCTTGGCTAATAACTGGGTTATAACTATCCCTTTGCAAATCATTTTTCTCAAAAATCTTTGAGAACCCAAGAACAGGATCTTTTTAATTTGCATGTCTCTAAATCTCTCCTGGTATCTGGAATGTATGTAGACGTTAAAAAAATATGTCCATGAAAAAATGAGTGAATGGATAAGCTGCACTCTCTAAGAACTCAAATTTCTTTAGAATACACGTTCTTTGGATTTTGAAACCCCTGTGATTCTCTCCCATTCCTGTTCCACTCAGCATGTCTTTTCAAACTTACATAGGTATCTTCCAACTGTGTAAATCCAAATTGTTGGTCCCTATAGGCAAGTTTGACTTCTTCCCACCAGTTCTGCCCTGGATCTTCTGTCCTTAATTTTGCTGGTTCCTGGACTGACAATCCCATTGCTCTGGTTGTGCCTCCTACAAGAACAGCAGAAGTGATTATAGCAAGGCAATACCGAAGAGATGGAGTGAAAGAGCCTGCATAAATAAAAAGAAGGCTGCATAAATATGACACCTTTATTAAGTGAGACATTTCCAACTTGAAATCACCACTCTGGCTTGACAGAAGTCCCAGCTTTTTTCTGCCTTGGGACTGCTGATTACCAAGAGTGCAACCAATCCACTCAACACCTTTGTGTGAGTTAGTAAAAGGTGCCTCCACAGAGGCAGAGGCAACCAACACCCAAGTGCATAGCATGGCAAGGTGAACAGGGTCTGGATTTCAGCCTCCACTTGACTATTTGTGCAGGCAGATGTCTTATGCAGTAAACAACCTGCATATCTGCGTTCTTTGTTCCTACTGGTTATGCACTCTTTTGGGCCCACGAATCCTGAGGAGAGTCTCCTATGCACTCCTGAGCTAAGGATGAAAATCTCATTCTAAAAGGCATGTAGCAGATTCCTGGTCCAAACTGATCCCTGGTAACAACTAGAAAACATCAAAGAGCAGAGTCCCAGGTGTGCAGGGTGAGTTGCTATTAGATGCTTGCCTCGCTCTGAATGTGTACCTTTCCCCTTCAGTTAACAAAACAAACCGAATAACTCTACTTGAAAGGCTACATAAAGGCAAACTCTTGCTGTCTCTTTATTTCATTTTCGTAGTTTAGTGTAGGCAAGATTTGCCTACATACTAACTGTACCAGTTCAGTAAAGCGATGGGGGAAAGACAGAGGGATGGATTCCTTCCATTCCTCACAGGCCAAGTCCAGGTTTCCAGGGCTCTTTTCAACGCAACCATAATAAATCAGGCAGTGAATCTTAGAGTTTCAGGGAGACAACTTGATTAAACCCTGGGTGGGTCCTGCTACCTCATTCCACCAGCTGGCGCTCGGGTTGGCGATGTTCAGACATGCTCACAGGGCTGTCAAAGGTGGGGAGGGGAGGTTTGTTGTTAAGTGAAGGTTGTGACTCGGCCAAAGTCTGAAACTATATTTTTCTGAGCAGGATCAGTTTCCAAATCGGAAAAAGCAGTCTTTGTATCGAACTAAAAAATCCTGTCAATTTTTTTTTTTTTTAAGACAAGGGCAAGGGAGAATCAGTACAGTGTGGACAGGAAATTTGGTTTCAGTGAGGGGAGGCCCATTTTGACTTATCACCTTCAGTGAGGTTGGCCTCTCTCCACCTCCTTCACCATGGGAATAGTTTCTTAAATGTTCACAAGAAGTTTGTGAGACTGGACTTGCTTCTGTGGCAAGGCCTCGTATGTGTTGTTCCGCAGGAAAGATAAACTTTCCAATTAAAGGAAGAATTCTCTGGCTGTCTCTTCACGGCTGCTCTTTCGGGGTGAGATGTAGCTCACATCGACCCAATGTCAGCCAAGACTCAACTCCCACTCTTGACCAGTCACCCCAGTCCTCCACCTCCACCCCTTGGGTGGTTCCTGTTCATGGCTTGTCTTGAATCAAGACTGTAACCGGGGCCTCTGTGGGCCAGGAGGCCTCAGATTTAAATGGGAGAGTCAGCAGGAGCTCGGCAAAGGGGTCCGGTGGGAAGCCCTCCCGCCCCCCGGCTTCCCCTACTTTTAAAATCTGTAACACATGTTGACGAGATTCAGAATGATGTCATTGCCTCATAACTTTTTGAGGTTCCAACTTCTGGGGCCCCTGGGATAGGAGCAGTTGTTAGGATAAGGTCAGGATTTAGGACTGGCAACTGAAGTCGTTCAGGGCCCCTCCTCTCTGAGTTGTCTTCATTGCTTTCAGACAGCCAGAGAGATCTGGCTGCTCTCAGACTGACAGCCCAAACAGCCCTGCCATGTAGAAATGAAATAAACAACTGGATTTTGTTCCCCAGGAGAATACATAGATGAGCACGGCCGCTGCCAGACCTGTGATGCCTCGTGTGTCAAGTGTCGGGGGCCAACCCAGGAAAACTGCACTGCCTGCCCTGTCACAAGGTGAGTGGCCTCTCAGTATCTCCTAGGGTGGGAGCTTATGGGTGGCAGGATGGAGAGAGGAGGTGCTTACTCCCTTAGAGTCACCCATGGGACTGCAAGAAAAAGAAACAAACTTCTTCCTGTGACACAGACATTCTCCTTGGTCTGGTCACAGCCCACCTCTGTAGCATCTTCTCTCCATGATACCCAGTCCCCAATTGCAAGAACCAGTTCCCTGGACACAGAAAGATTTTTCTCATCAATGAACACGGTGTCCTTGATGCCATTTTCATGCCAGGAAGCTCATTCCTTTCTACACACGCATCCCTCAAGCATCCCTTCCATCTGCCCACCAAATATTGTCTTATTTCTAGAGTCAGTTCAAGGGCTATTCTATAAAGACATTTCTAACCTTCTCCCAGTAGAATTAAACTCCCCTCCCCACGCCCTCTTTTTTTTGAGTCAGAATCTTACTCTGCCACCCAGGCTGGAGTGCAGTGGCATGCTCACGGCCACCGCAGCCTTGATCTGCTGGGCTCAAGCAATTCTTCTGACTCAGCCTTCCAAGCGGTTGGAACCACAGGCATGTGCCACCATACCTGGCTAATTTTTTGTATTTTTTGTAGAGACGAGATCTCGCCATGTTGTTCAGGCTGGTCTCAAACCCATGGGCTCAGGCAATCTTCTCGCCTGCGCCTCCCAAAGTGCTGGGATTACTGGCATGAGCCATCGCACCGGCTAAACTTCCCTTTTTATGCCCCTTTGAAGACATTCATTTACAAATCTAATCTCTTCATTAGACTATAACCACCTGAGAGGTCTGTCTTTGTATCTCTAGTACCTAGCACAGTGCTAGGATAATCGTAGGCGCTCAATAAATGTTTGGTGGCTGAGCAAATGAGAGAATAGCAAGTATGCAAATAGGGTTAGCATCTCTGCCAACACACTGGGAATTTCTGATGATAAAAGTTGGAGGCCTGTGGTAATTTTAGTCAATGCTGCTCTGATCCTAGCACTTCATATGTTTTGGCTGCTGAGAGTTTGAAGGAATGGCCTCAATCCCTGCCCAGCTAACTGTGTAGGAAGCAGGGTCTCTCCCCAGACCAGGACAACAAGGTTGTTCCAGAGTCAAGTGCTTGGCATCTCTAGGACGGATGTTCCCTCTGTTTTGCAAGGTCATTTTGTCCTAATTCCTCCCCATAACTGGAATATTTTGGCAGGCAGAGGCTGGTTATTTTTTCCCTTTTATTCCTCACAGTGTTCAACCCACAATAATTCAATGAATGTGTTTTATTGAACTAGACAAAGCAGAATCTTACTATGCCGCCCAGGCTGGAGTGCAGTGGCATGCTCACCGCCAGTATGCAATCAGTATCACAGGTTTGACTTTCCAAATAACTCCATCAGAAGGAGGAAGGAAGAGAGGAAAGAATGAATAAGAAGGAAAAGGAAAGAAGGAAGAAGAAAGAAGACACAAAAGAACAATCTTAGGCATTCTTAGTGCTAACCGTGAGAACATTTTCCAAATGTCTCTAAAGAGACGCGTATACCTCTAAATATTGAGTTTGCATTAGAGCAGCTTCAGGGCATAATAGAATATACAGACAACATTCCCAAATGAGGTCCTGTTTCTCCAGTTCCCTACCACACCAACAATCAAACCCCACTGCATGTCTGAAGCAGGGACCATTTTAGCATTTGTTTAGTAAAGCAGCTACCATCATTTCTTTACATTTCTATAAACCCTGGTCTTAGCCCCTGAAAGGCAATTAAAAACTTGGATGAAATAAGTGTCCTCTTTGCAACTGTATTTAATATGCAAAGCTCTGTAATGCCATGGTCCTCGGTTGCCCAAGCTAATTTCACAGCTCAGTCCTGAGGAAGTTACAGAATCAATGAACTAATTAAAAGCGTTTAAAAGTTACCTCTGTTCTGACCCACCCTCAAACGTTTTATTTGATGTTTCAATGAACTCAGAAAAAAAATAATAACTTTTACTAGATTTTCTTCTGTCAGAACATTAAAGCACCAAGAAATTACATTAAGTGCCCTCTTAATGGCTTTAATTAGGCCAAGACAACAATGAGTTGGCATAACTGAACAGAGAACCAGCTAACCCTGACTTGCCATCTCTTCCATTACACACACACACACACACACACACACATACACACACACAGGCACACGCTGGGGAATTCTGGAATATTCAGCACCAATGGTTGAGATCATCTCTGCCTAGCTTTTTAGCTCTTGGTTTCGCTGTCTTCTCCCTTTCTGTCAGCTCTGTTGGACCTTCAAGGGTTCACTGCCTATGAAAAGGTCAAGAGTAGGCATGAGTTGGGAAGAGAAGCTTAATTCCCTTTTTTATGCTGCTTTGAAGACATTCATTTACAAATCTATCTCTTCATTAGACTAAAAGCCGCACAGGCATCTGTAGAGATGACCTTACCCGGACATCTCAGGAATCCATGAATTAGATGATTGGTGGTCCCAGAGATGCCTGGAGCTGGCTTTAAAGAAAATTTTCTGCCTGAGCCCACGGGTTCGAGACTCACCCGGACAACTTGGCGAGACCAAAAAAATCAAAAATTAGCCAGGCGTGGTAGCGCGCGCCTGTAGTTCCAGCTCCTTGGGAGGCTGAGGCGGAAGGATCGCTGGAGCCCAACAGGTTGAGGCTGCGGTGGCTGGGAGAGTGCCACAGCACTCCAGTCTGGGTGACAGAGTGAGACTCCAACTCAAAAAAAAAAAAAAGAAAATTTTCATCAACCCCATTTTCTACTTTTATAGAGCAAAGTATCTCCTCTCCTTTACTTGGAAAAATGTGTTGGTATTATTGAAAATGGTGGCCATTTCAATACAACTTTCTTTAAGTTTCTTAG
>CAUYQG010244109.1:0-31169 GCA_963574415.1 Tarsius wallacei
GCCATAAAAAAGAACAAAATCATGAATTTCGCAGCAATCTGGATGGAATTAGAGTTTATAATACTGAGTCATCTCACACAGAAACAAAGATCTGAGCATCACGTGTTCTTACAGGGACCTTGAACAACTACCATAATACTATAAGAAAAGGATTGACAGTGGCGGGAAACTATGGGGGGGCAAGGAGGGGAAGGGAGGTGGGATTAACGGTAATTGATATCTGTCTGGGGACGGGGGGCACACCTCATCAACAAAGGTGCCTGAACGATGCATATTTGTATACCTAACCCTTAACTGTACCCCACAATTTTAAAATAAAAAATATGTATTTAAAAAAAAGAGAGAGATTTGCAGTAGCAGAATGCAGCCAGGGAAGGGGGTGGGGGCACGTAACATCAATAAGGGTACCTGATCTCAAAACAGGCAAAACTTTGCCTGTATGATGACCGCTTGTATACCTAGCCCCCCCCAAAAAAGAAATAGATGTATTTTTTAAAGACAGTTAAGGATAAAGTCGTACAGTTCAGAAAAACTGGAATTGTATTTTTTTGAAACGAAGATATTCCGTAAGTCTTTAAAAGCCTCTTAATGTGCTTTCTGGGATTGGAAACAACATCGCCTCCTGACTTCTCCCCAAGCACTTGGAGAGCTTCTATCACGAAAGCCCCCCCCCAAATGGGAGAGCAAATGCTAGCTTGAGCAGGAAGAGGAAAGCTTTGAATAAAGAGGCCTCCAAGACAAAAGCTCTTCTGGTGCCAGGAAGAGAGGTCAACATAGAAAGAGAGGCAGGAGATGCTGCCCCTCGCTTCTCCATCTCAGTGCTCAGTATCAAAACACAAGAGTGGGAATGAAGAGCAAAGGCCTCCAGACAGAAGGATGGCCACAAGCTGTCGAGAGCATAGGCTCACCCGGAGTCACTGCTCATGCGCACGGACATATAAGAGGGGCATTGATGATTCCCCGCACGCCCTCCAGTCTTTCTGAACTCTCCCTAGTGTTTATGGGAGAGACTGGGAAGCGAAACGCCACAGGCACTGCCATAGAGCTGACAGGACGAAGGCCCAGGCGATGCCTTCCAGAGACAGCAGCTCCAAGGGAGTGAAGGGCAATGTCTGGAGGAAGGCCGTGGCTGGGCCTCAGGGTCCTCTGTAGCCATGAAACAACAGTGGGGCTGAGTCAGCAAAGCCGCACAGCTGGAACGTGCTGAGGAAACGGTCCGTGGGTTCTGCCAGCCTTGGCATCAACGATGGACTCCAGCAGTTGTCCAGCAACCAGCAAAAAGCAACTCTAGGGAGGCCAAGGAGGACCCAAAGGGCGAGATCAGGACCGCCATGTGAACCAGCTGCCTTCCCTCACCACCCCCATCATCAAGAGGACCTTAAGCTTTCTTCTTCCCACAGGTGCCATCTTGGCTAAGGGAGGGCAGTCTTGGGAGAAACCATGAACAGAGTACTTGCCTCAAGGAAACTGAGTTAACTCAAACTGAGAAAAAGCAAATGGACAGAATACCTGCCACTGCAAGTTTGAGAGCCCGTCTCCTACTCTGTCACCTCCCAGTCTCAGCCCACAGAGAACAAGAATTTGTTTTTAAAAAATTGTTCTATGTAGAAAATTTTTAAGCAGACATTTAAAAATATCTAAAATTGTATTTGTTTTACAGTTACTATTTACTGCAATTGTATTGCTGCCTAAGTTGTAGACTGAACCATTCTCACTGTGGTCATTAGCAAAATAGAGCCTCTGAGAGCCAAACAGAAGCCGATGTCACTAAATAATACTGTTATGCCCCTTACAAATCTGAATATGAGCCTTTTCTTTTTTAGTTTGGTGCATAAAAAAGTGACCAGGAAGAAAAGCAAGGAAGATCCCAGGAAGACGATAACGTGGTAACCCCAAATCTGAGAGAGTTTGCCCGTAATGTTAACCTTTTCCGAAGAAGTCACCCCGAGGTCCAGCAGGAAAAGACACTGGTTTATTAAAACATAGAGGCATTGGTGTTGGCCGGCAGGTGAAGAACCCACACCTTGGAGCAGTAGAGCAAGCAGTTTTGTGTCAAAGCAATCAGGCTAATCGTTCAAATTCCTGTCTGGTGTGTACAATTACATTGATTCAGAATGACGACTACCTTGCCTTTAGCTTTGCTTGGTCACCTGCATCCCATGGCTCATTACTGGGAACATGCACGTGTTTCAGAGACCAACCTTGGCCAGAGGCCGCTCCCTGAGGGAGGGGGCAGCAAGAAGCCAGGTATGGGGGATCTAGCCTATGTCCAGCCAACATCTCACGTTGACTAATAAAAGAAAGCCATCCTAGTTCTAAACAGGTTAGGAGCATATGTCTAAAGACAAATAAAGTCTGAAAAAATGTTTAAATTCTGTTGTTTTAGAATGGGCAGTAGGAGAATGTCAATTGAGAGTCTCACTGAAATTTTACCTATGGTTTTTACAAGGCAAATCACAGGAACTATAGCTCAGATAAAAAGAAAAGAATCAAATGCACTCATAGTACATTACCACATCGATAGCTGAGAAGGATTAAATAAGAGCAAAGGCTATCACAAACACGGTAATTGCACTGGGTAATGAATTTCATGATAAATCAATCCTTATTCTCCAGGTCGGAGCTGATGCAACTAATCTCTATGCGCTTCCTGTTAGGGAAGATTTTCTCGTCCCTGGAGCTGCAGGTGTGGTCACTGTCTGGGAAAGACGATTACACAGCTCATCGAGATTTGTTCTCTGGGGTTCCTGCTGAGCATAGAGATAACCTAAAACTACCCAATAGGATCAAATTAAATCAGAGCATGAGGACTGGATACTAGCAGAAGTTGTCAAGGGTCTTTTATACATCAGATAAATTCAGCTGCGTGGTGAAGGTCAATTCAATTTAGCACTCATTGATTACATATCTATTGTGTGGAAGATGTGCTAGACCTTAAAAGAAAACTCTCACTCATCTTCAATACAAATTTTATAAGCTGTGCATGATTAAGTAGCACTCATTATGCAGTGTAGATGGTGTGCATTTAGTGGTTATGAGGAGTCCAAATTTGCAATGCATTCCCATTTCTCCAAGTGACGAGAACATCGGAATAAAAATGACTAACGCCCCATTAGTGACAACATGGCCATTTGGAATCTAGATCTTATGTAAAAGTGGTTAAAAAGCCAATTGCTTAACTGTGAATACAAATAGTACAACCCATTATTTAATATTCAGCTTCTCTTCTTTTTAGTGATATAATAACTGTCGTCATCATGGTGATAAATTCCTTGACATAAAATAACCCGTGCAGAAGAAGAAAGTCATTTAAAATGTCATGAGGGGAGGCAGGGCACGTCACATCAGTAAGCGCACCAGACTTTACCTGTAGGACGACCACTTATGTACCTCATCCTGAATTGTGCTCCATATCTTCAAATAAAATACAGAAAGCATTTTTAAAAAGTCATGCGATACAGGCGCATAAGATAAAGAACTATTCTTTGTGGCAGGGATTGCCAGTCGTGTCTCAGTTCCTGCTCTCTCCTTCCTTAGAACAGAGCCCTGATTATTAGCTGGGCACCCGCAAATAACACTGCATCTCCAGGGGCGGCCATAGGGCCAAATTCAGGTGTGGCCAATGACTGAACTGCAGCCAGTTGTTTGCGAGCGGAAGTGATGAGCCCTCTGGAAAGTCTCTGAAGTGAAGAGCCACGGCTGTTCTTGTCTCCTCCTTCCGCCCTCTTCCTTGCCAGAAGGCAGGGCAAGGACGGGGGCTCAGGGACCAGCACTGGGCCACAGGCGGTGCACGAAGAACGACCGCCGGAAAGAGCCTCCGGTGGCCAGATCAGCCCTGGACTGTCTACGTCCGGCATTCATACAGAGGAAGAGAGAGATCCTTCAGGGTTCTTTTAGCCATGTGGTTCTGTTTTTTTCCAAAGCTGACCCAAACTCAGCACACTGACAAAGCCATTCTATCTGCCAGAATATACTCTTAGCTGCTGTCACGAGAAAAACTAAAGTAATGCAAAGAAAAGCCACACTAACCAAAGAAACCTAACAGCTTTCAGACTTTTCTTTTTCGGCAGGATGTACTATAGAGGTGACAAGCTAGCCTAAAATGAAGCTAATTACCTAAAATTTTCTATCCCCGAGGCTTCCAGAGTTGACATGAGGAGACTGGGTTTATCGGAACCTAAAATGTGTCATGCCCAGAAGTTCAATGATGATTTCAAATTGCTTGCATGCAATTTTCCCAAAATGTGTGCAAGATTTTGGCATTTTTCAAAGCAGAGAAATGGCGTAGCACCATACTCCTGAGTAATATAAATCTGCTCTCTCCCTATCCTGATTTTACAACACAGATAGCAGCTGTGGAAATAACTCAGAATTGAAATCAGAAAAACTAGGCTTGAAACCTAACTTACTATAAACCTGAAAAAGCTGTTTAAATATTATAAAGCTTGTTGGTATGCCTAACCCTTAATTGTGCCCCACATCTTTAAAACAAAAAAAGAAAAGAAAAAAAATGTTATAAAGTTTGGTTTCCTTATTAATGATGTGAGGATAACAATAACATCAACCCCATTTTCCTTATAAGAAAAGTTGTGATAATCAAATAAAATAAATATATTTCAAAATGGTAACACTGTTATTAAATCATTTTGGTGCTCACTTATGTTTCATTGGAGAGGCACTTTGTTTTCAATGATACTTTTAAAAAGTGATACTTTTTCGGCCCATGGTAACTTCTTTTTTATGCCTTCTCACTTTCATGGTTCTATAGAAAAATTCTGTTTTTATGATGCCCAAATTTTTTTTTTTTTTTTTTTTTTTTGAGTTGGAGTCCCACTCGATCGCCCAGACTGGAGGGCAGTGGCCGCTCCCGGCCACCGCAGCCTCGACCTGATGGGCTCCGGCGATCCTTCCGCCTCAGCCTTCCGAGTAGCCGGAACTACAGGCGCGCGCTACCACGCCCGGCTAATTTTTTTGATTTATTGTAGAGATGAGGTTTTGCCTGCCCAGGCGGGTCTCGAGCCCACGGGCTCAGGCAATCCACTCACCTCAGCCTCCCAAGGCACGGGATTACAGGCTGAGTCACCGAGCCCGGCTGATACCCAAATTTTTATGAATTACATATGTGCAAGCATTTAGCTAAAATAACACTCTTGGCAATAGGTATTTGGCTAACTCACACTGCTTCTTTTGAAACAGTGCTTGAGAAGAAGCACTTGGACAGACACTGAAAACAGAAATAAGTGTATTGGATAATTATAAAAGACTGTGGCTCCGGAATCCATGCCCGCTAATCGCCAAGATGGCCGTCAAAAACGCCATCAAGATGGATGTTCGTCTGGGAGTCAAGAGGCCTGAGTTCTGGCTCAGCCTCTAAGGAGCTGCGCCACCTTGAACGAGTCACTTAAACTCTCCGAGTCTCTGCTAAACTAATGCTGTGGTTATGTCTTTGTGTGTTTGTTTTTGGAAGAACCATTTCTTTAAATGAAATCCAAATTAGAAGCCTGATTTGCAAAACAGGTAAAAGAGAGGTGCTGAGCCTGCTGACAGCTGGCCACATACAGCTCAAAATATAACCCATCACCCCTCACGCCATTCCACCTTACACACACACACACACACACACACAGCAGTTCCTCACACTAGGGTGCTGTTGAATCCAGTTGAACTCTCTTGACTCAGTGATCTCTACGGCCCCTTCCAGCTCTGGGATTCTGCGGCCCCAACTGCAGAGACACAGCTAGCAGTCGCATCTCATGCTGTGCCTCCTCCCTCCCTCCCCGGCGAGCAGAAGGAGCCTGGTGTCCCAGTCAGAAAGAGGCGACGCTTGAGCAAGCAAGGAAACGTGTTTCCTCATTCCCCTTGATTTTCGTTAGAGTGCAGACAGACAGGGACTCTGCAGCCTCACCTACACTGAGAAGAAGCTGAGATGAGAAACGCAGTTTCAAGCACTTAGCACAGTGACTACAACCTCAGAAGTGTTTGATGCATGACCATGGATGTTAACTTAGGTACTACAGCAAAAATATGCCCGAGACTCACAGGATAAGTGACAACAACACTGCTCTGTGCAGAACTCTTTAAGATGAACTCCCTCAGACAAATGAAAAATTGCATGAACCTTCTTTTTCCTCCTGCTTCAGTAGCTGCACCTACACGGTCGCTCTGCTGGACTCCTCACTCTCCGAACACTCAAGTGGTTGCTAGATCTGGATATACTTTCTTCTTCTCACCTCAGGCTTTCTCTTGAGATCCTCTGTTTTTCTTTTCTGCGCAGTGGAACACATCTACCTTTAGTCCATTCGTTTTCTCAGTGTATTGTCCGACCTTTGTCATATTCCCCCTCAAGAAAGCAGACTGTGTTCCAGGTAATGGGAAAGCTCCTAGGAAGACCAAGCAAGACTCCTGGACGCCTGGTTTGCTTGGAAAAGTGCGGGCGCACACGTGGATGCCATGGAAGACACACCTGGGGGAGGGCTCGTGGTCCCTAAGAGCTGAAAGACTCCGACACCATGCTCATTTTCGGAGAAATCCCCCAAGTACTGAAAAGGGAATGGGCTGGGCAGAAAGCTACAATCGCACAGGGAGGCTGGAACATGCCGCCACATTGCGCTCTCCTTTCGCTGCACTCCACAGATCAACCCACGGTGCGGACAGGGGCATTCGCACAAGCCAGCTCTGGAGTTTCTGGTGGGCTCCGAGAAGAGTTCTGGGAATGACTTAGGGGGCCGCTCCATTGTCTTCTCCCTTGGGATGGGTCGTGTGCATGCTTTGCTCCTCGGGGGCCTTTGAACCGCTGCTGTGGCTCATCGCAGAAGCAGGCGGACAGCAGAAGCTGAATGCAAGCTGGTTGTGTGAGACTAAGCGACAGAGTGAGTGACAACTGGCACTGACTGACGGGGAACCACAAGCGTGTGACGAGAACCAGAAAGGAGCTTCCAAGTGCTACAGATCAACGCCCTGGAGCTGTGCTACCGCGTCTCCAGTCAACGTCCTTGCTTGTCAAAATTTCTCTTGAAAGTCTCCCAGTTCTTGGAGGGGAAGTGTTTTGTCACTCTTTATCAAAAGTCTCTGACTTCCCCACTAAGTTGTCCAACGGGCCGGCAGCAGGGAGGTGGAATCCCAAGCTCTGTCCGTTTAGACCCTGTGGCCAGAAGCTGCTCTGCTCCTCACTGGTGACTCTGCCCCTGCCAGCTCCGCCTGTCCTCTCTCCCAGCCTGGACAGCCCTCTCAGCCTGCCCATTCCCAGCTGGCATCGTGGCACAGACATCTGAGTCAAGGCCAACACTGCTTTCCCTTCTTTCTGCCTTGGAAACATGACATAAAAGTGCAAGAAGCATTGCACTCCCTGAGATGAATTGTCTGCTCTTTAATATTCTGTCCAATGGGGACACCAAGGAGCCTTCATTGCGAAGGGGAAAGAGACATTCTGAGCGACGTGTGTGCCAAAAGCTTGGGTGCCATTGCCTCTCATCTCAGTCCTCATTGTAGCCAACGGTGTGCTGAAACCTGTATTGTGTGCTGTATCTAGCAACGTGGTTAGTCTGCAAACTTTACTTTTTCAACGAAAACCTCTTCTTGGACATCCTTGCATTTTTGTATTTGTACTACTTTATGTAGCCATTAAAATCCATTTGATTAATATTTCTGTGCCTACCATGTGTCTACTCTTCAAAGCCTTCACTGACTTGGAAGCCGGAGGTCTGGGGAGGACGGGCTGTGAGAGGAGCCAGGACACTACAATCAAAAGATGTGGCCTCTCACTCAGGGCGCTACCTGTCCAGTGGGGACGCTGGAAGCACACACAGCTCACTGTCACCCGAGCGAGCAGTGAGGAGTAATCATGGAGGCATAAGTGAGTACACGGAGGCACAAAGGAAGGCGTCGTTGTTCTGAATCAGGCATAAGAAAAAATTCTTAGAGTAAATGCCATTTGACCTGGGCCTTATCTTTATGTGTAAACTTTTTAAAGTTGTAAACTAATAAAATGAACGTGGAAATCTGAAAGGCTAATTTTTAGACTAGATCCAAGAACAGCACATTTAGTGGCACAGAGGCAGAACAGAGGCTCCGCGGGAGGAAGTGTAAAGCAGAGTACCAAGTTCAACAGCTACATCCAGGCAAGTCTTTCTCTTTCTCGCCAGTTCAAGTACTGTGAGCCTTCCATCACTGTCTGTTGCCTAGAACCATAGGGTCCCAAACTGGAAGAAGCCTTGAGGAGGTCTCTGCATCCCATCCTTTTACAGCAAATTCCCTAGTGGTTTCCTAGTATGTGCTTACACGCTTCCCAAGGCAGGCCCTGCCACCTCAGGCCACCTTGGTCTGAACCTCTCTAGGCTGAGTCAAACCTTCTCTGTAGCTTCTTGCCATGTGCCAAAACCTACGAAAACTCAACTCACATAGTCTTATTGCCATTGCTTCCTTAGAAATATAGTCAACATTAGGGAAGTAACCACTTCACTAAGGACCAAGTTGTTACTGCTGTGAACCCAAGCACTAAGAGGAAAAAGATCACTTGCATCCTAATTCAAACTGATTTAATGCCATTTTTATTGTGTTTTTTTCCAAATACATCACAGTTCAAAAATCTCTGGTAGTTCTATTTGCTAATGACTTTACAGCTAGAGATAACCTTAGATACTCAGAAATAAATTATTGTTCTGCCTGCATCTTAGTAATATCTATGAGAATTTTGTACATGAAATGATGACTGTAATGATGACGGATGTGCTGTATCAATAACCTGGCTTGCATACCAAGTGGTCGGAAAATACTTACAGTCACCCTAGAAACCAGAAATTATTCCAACAGTCCTTTACAGATGAGGAAATTGAGGTGATGGGCATGTGCTACTCTCATCTACACTGAACAGTAGTGAGAAAGCATTAACCAGTTTAACCAGACCCCATTTGCTGCTTTTCAGACAAGAACATTCTGAGATTCAACTCTTTGCCCATATGCCTTCCTATTTATTTCTTCTTTGTTCCACTTAAGGACATTCATACAGGTACTTTTCAAAACACCTCTTCTGTGCTACTGGGACCATTTTTTAAATCTCACAATAACTGTACATTTAAGCTAGAAAGAATATTAAATTTCTTCATTTTGCTGTTTCTTATTCTTTCTTTTACTTTCTATGGAGTTGACTAGCATGCTTACCTTTTTATCCTAAATCTTGAGAAAACCGGATAAAATGTGTATGCTTGTGAAGACATTCAACCTCAGCTAGAAACCAAATCAACTTAAGTCTTCTGAGTTTGCTCTGAGTATTAATAGTAATAACGTATAATCATCATTTATTGGTTGCTATGTGTTAGGCACTAGGTAAGCATTTGCATGCGTTATTTAATTGAATGCTTACAACCCATGTGTTTTTAGATAAAAATATTGTTCATTTATACCTAAACAAACTGCGGTTTATAAAAAAATTGACTTGATTGAGATCAGCCAACTAATAAACTAACAGAACTGGGATGTGAGACAAAAGGCTCTGTGTCCGAGTATCTCAAAGTAACATCAAGGAATGAGTCCAGGGGGCCAGGACATCTTTTCCCACAAATATGGTTGATGTAATGACTCAAGGCATTACTGCTGCTGCTGCAGCTACAGTTGCCACCACAAATGCAACAACAATGCCCCTCCATATTTACTGTTCCCATCACTCTTCCAGAAGATTTACCGCAGGTAATCTTCACAGCTACCCTATAAGGTAAGTGCAGAGATCCCAATTATTCACATAAGAATACAAAAATCGTAGTGAGTTTAAGGAAGTTCTTTCAAGCTCTACTGCTGTTAAACTAGAGTTTGATCCCAGATAGGAGCCAAAACACACACTCTCACACCCCGAGGGTGATCTGACCATGGTTTTCTTTTTCATAAAGAGACCCTCCTAACCTAGCTGGCATCCTCGTTGCCACTTGCCTCTCTCCAAGAACGTCCCTGTCTTCCTTCCACATGGCTGCACCTGGCAAATGAGAGTGACCCCCTAAGGTTTAGTGAAACATTCTCCAACCGATGAAATGAAGCAATGCTCCCCGTTAAAAAACCTCAAACAAAGTACCCATTCATTGCTATTTAAGGTTTTTTCTTTTTTCTGAACCCACTCTATTATTCATCTGCTCTTTTAAAATGAGGTCCATAAACTCCTTCATAATTTTAAAAATTAAATTATTAACAACAAACCATTATGAAGATCTCCAGGCCCCATTTCTCATGCAAATTAAATAGAAGCTGGCAGGCAGAAGGGATTTATCACTCAACCATTTGCCCTAAGTAGTGATTCATTTGATTTGGTCTAATGAACTCTGGGCTAGTATTTATAAACAAACAAGCAAACAAACAGACAAAGATTTAGTACACATGGCTGCCTTGAATCCATTTTGAATAAACGCCAGTTGGCTGCTGAGATGCCTGAAAACTCTTGACTGTTGCATTTATACTGAAATAGTCAAAAGACATTGTACAAAAATGAGACCGAAGATAAACTCCTATATGTACCAATTTTTCACATTTATACAGCTATGGACAGGTTGCCTTTTGAATTCATTTAATAACAACAATAGAATTAGAGTTTGGAGATGCTGAGATTTTATTCCCCTGAGCAAAATGTTCTACACTGTTCTAGTCAGTCTGGTCAGTTCTGTGGGAATCAGAGAGCAGTCAAGCGCATAGAAAATGGGTGAATAAGTAAAATGTCAAATGCACCAGGTAGATTTTGCCTGTTAGCAGCAAGGGAAGGAGGGCAGAGCTTTTTTCTCTTTTTCAGGGAAAGACTGGCTCCACTCTGAAGCCACCTTGCATTTTGCAGGAAGAAGCTAGAGCAGACTTCAAAATGAACAGGAAGAGATGATAATCAGAATGGTTTCATGCTGATGATGGCCCACTTTCCTTCTTAGGTCCCGACTTTTACAAATCGTCTCTATAATCAGGAAGCACAAGCACCTTCTGCTTTTCAGCTTCTCAGTAAGCCTTCTCCCAAGTCACAAGTCAGAGAGGAAGTATAAAAACAAACAAACAAACAAAACTAAACAAAAAAACAAAAGGGTTGGAAGAGATGTGATCCTTAGGAACCCAAGTTCTTAGCTTTAGCAGAAACCGCAGGGCGAGGAGCAGAAACGTGGCTTTTCTGTGCCACCGTCTGTGATCAGGCGACTGGCAGTCCCTCCACCACAGAAGTGGCCCTGGACTCAACAAGGAAGGGTCTGGGCATGTGCGGAGGCGTGCACTTGCCTAGAGTGGGCATGTGGACTTGCCCATTTCTGCTGAGAATCTTGTGGCTGAATCTAACCAGGACTGTTGGGAAAAGCTGACACCACTTCTCCCCGAGATTATTTCTGGCTCTTTGAAAATGTCCAGACATCAAGATAGTAAAAGGCTTTCTTCCCTGGGGCTTTGGGCGAGCCCTCAGAGATAAACTTGAAGTTTCAGAATGATCACAGTCGTAATTCTTTGCTCTGGGATTACACGATGGTTACCTTCCAACCCTGTCAGGCATGAACCCAGCTTCATTTCTCACTAGCTCTGAGGATTTGCCTAAGCAATTGTCCTCCATGGGCCTCAGTTTCCTCATTCAAAAAGCCCTGATAGTAACACCTACCTTTTGGTATTGGCATGAGAATTTGTTAACACATGGAAAATATAGGTGCACATAAAATGGTATCTACCACTTTCCGTTTCTAGCCGTTTTGTTCCTTGCATTCTTTCCTATTAAGAAGCTCATTTTAAAGCAGGTATGGTCAAAATAAATGAATAATTCAAGAAAAAGGAAGACTGGGATCCAAGGAACAGGGTATCAGTAAAAGAGAGGCTGGGTGCAGTGGCTCACGCTTATAATCCCAGCACTTTGGGAGGACAAGGCAGGAAGATCACTTAAGGCCAGGAGTTTGAGACCAGCCTAGGCAATACAGCCAGATCGTGTCTTTGCGAAAAATCAAAAAAATTAGTCAGGCATGATGGCATGGTCTATAGTCCCAGACACTAGGGAGGCTGAATCAGAAGGATCACCTGACCCTAGGAAGCTGAGGTTGCAGTGAGCCGTGATCATGCCACTGCACTCCAGCCTAGGCAACAGAGTGAGACTCTGACTCAAAAAAACAAAAACAAAAAAAAAGGAAATAAATAAATAAAAGGATAAATAGCAGAGAAACTCAGGAAAATGTTGTGCTCCAAAGGGGATAAAGATTATAAGATAGCTGGGCGCAGTGGCTCACACCTGTAATCCCAGCACTTTGGGAGGCGGAAGCAAGAGGATTGCCTGAGTCCAGGGTTTTGGGACCAGCCTGGGCAACATGACGAGGCCTTGTCTCTACAGTAAATCAAAAAATTAGCTGGGTGTGGTGGCGCATGCTTGTGATTCTAGCTACTTGGAAGGCTGAGGCGGAAGGATCGCCTAAGTCCAGCAGGTCGACGCCGTGGTGGCCAGGAGCATGCCACTGCACTCCAGCCTGGGCTACAGAGTGAGACTCCTACTCAAAAAAAAAATATATATATATATATATATAAATATATATACACATTATAAGTTTGCAAAACTGTTAAGATTTAGCCATTTTCACGAAGAAAAGCTAAGTAAATGTAAACCTTGATGAGCTCGTAACTCTAGATAAAAGAAAAATGTGTTCAAGAAAAGAAACACAATCCCAGTGTGACTGATTCAGCAGTGAAGGATATTTACATCATAAAAATCCAAACGCCAAATATTGATTTTATAAAAAACTGTGTTACAACTACTATACCTATATATAACTATGTGCATATGTATGTATATATAAAAACTATAACTACTGTAAATGTAAGGACAGAGATAAATCCAACAAGATAGAAAATGTACATATAGTGTCTAAAGTTGACGAAGCAATAGATACCACCACAAGTGGGTGGTTTTTGAAATACGGTGGTGTATGCTGAATAAAAAAGTTGAAAAAATAAGCAGA
The DNA here is from genome assembly GCA_963574415.1 of Tarsius wallacei. NCBI lineage: Eukaryota > Metazoa > Chordata > Mammalia > Primates > Tarsiidae > Tarsius > Tarsius wallacei. The sequence continues at coordinate 12,930 of CAUYQG010244109.1, forward strand.
AAGAAGTGGTCATTGGAAAACAGGGTGATGAGGGTAAGTTTAGGATTAGCGCTATGGTTTGACACATGGTAAGCTCTTTAATGGTATCTGACTTTCTAAAGAGATGCACCAAAAAAAAGAAGTACACATTTGAGATACGACAGCTATCTCACTCACACACACGTGCACACGCACATTAATAAGCCCAAGTGTGTGCAAATCTACATGACCTAACTTTCATTGCAATAGCTTCTAAACTATAAACAGATAAATAAATACCCATCACCTAACAGTTAAAATCATAAGACTTAGGAGTTTAGGTGAGGAGTAAAGGAAAAGGAGGCAGAAAAACTTAACAAATGGAAGACACGGCCTCTGTATTCAAGGGTTTTGCAATTTGGCTGAGAAATGAGATTACTCTCATACAGAAGGGGGGAAGAAATCAAAAATTTCTTTCTGGAGAAAAAAAGAACCAAACTTTTTTGTCTCCTAGAGGTTTCCTATTAGCTGTGCTTGTCTGTGTTTAGCTGGTGAGACAGCCTTCATGACATTTCCAGAGAGAAAGCAGAATCATGGGTTTTCAGTCAGAAGAAACCATATAGATATATCAGACACCCCTTACGTTACAGATGAGGCCTGAAGCCTCCAAGAAGCCATGCATCTCTCCCAAGTTGACACATACCATCTGAAACCAGAACCAGTATGCTAATAGCACTTGTGTGTTCTGGTGAATGTGTGACTGACTGTCTGATACTAAATTAGGAAGGTCATGCCAAATTTGTTTGAGATGAGAATAACTGTAATTAATTCTCTAATGTTTTTCCATTAACAAACTGGGGATAATAAAATAATATTGGCTCATAGCACTTTTAAACGTGTCTTTATCATCATTTCATTTAATTCTAATAATTTTGTGCTGATGAGAAAATTAAAGTTCAGAGAGGTTTACTGAATTGTCAAAGGGCAAATAACCAGTGAACAGCGAATCAGATCATTGGACATAGGTGTTCTGACTCCTTGTTCAGTGGAGACATTTTTCTCTTTCATTATGACACACAAAACCTTAGGGACACATTTTGTAAAATGACTTTTAAATATTTTTAATTAAATTTACAACTTCTCAGTGTTGGTCAAAATAAACACACTATTTTAGCTTTGAATTATTAATCTTCTGAATGGGTAGTAGCATGAGTATCCAAAATGGCCGTGGTGGGAGAAGATCTGGGCCAGAGATGAGTCGTGCACATCAAGTCAAGGCTGCACAGCATTTAAGACAATGGGCAATTGGGGCACCCCTTGGGGATAAACCGATGCTACTTTTCCAAAAAGTTTCAAGTAAAAACCGGTTCTGTCACTTTAATGCTTAAGGTGCTAGCCAACATTTTTAAGTGGTCAAAGAACATTAAAAACAACCAAGAGCAATTTCTTTTCCTCTAAAAATGGCCTTTCGTGGATCTTCTAAAGAGAAGACTCCAAGTCACTGACTCATAAACATCAACTTGCAGTTTAATGCACATACTTGTGTGGTTGTCCAATTCATGCACACACGTCCAGAATGTAGGACGCTTTGGCATCCAGGAGCTGTCTCCAGCTGGCAAATACCTCAGTGCTCTAAGACCTCTCTTTCATCTTCCTCAATAAGTCAAGAGAAATGCTAGAACAAAGGTCATTAATTGGTCTGCACTTTTCCCTCTAGAGAAATGCAAACCATAAACACCAATAAGGCATTCTACTAATAGCTTTAAAAGTTAGCCTAAAGCAACATGAATTTTACATTTGTAAGAAGGTCTGTAAGTAGATGCCTTGCATTCTTGCTCAAAGGCTCAATCAATAAGGTCATCCCTGCTGCTTGCACTCCAAATAACCACGCTCATATTTAGTGCTGGCTGAGGCAGAACTCGACATGTGTCAACACGTATATACATATATATGCATACATATATGTGTGTGTGTATATATGTATGCACGTATATATGACATGAAGTTGCATTCTAACCATGTGGCTTATTTGTGTATAGGAAACTGCATTTGGGGAGGGTGATTTTTTTTTTAATTGATTTTGAATAAATACAATTTAAAACTCTTTTGCTGGGCCAGCACAAGGCAAGAAGAAAACAACCTCTGTTTTGTGAGACAAATGTGTCACGGGATAACTTACATGAGTATTTTTTAAACTGGTCCTTCCACTTTCAACCTGTTTGGGAGTGAGTGACTTACATTGCTCCTCTCCTCGACCAAATTGTGTTTTTTCTGATCATCACATGAGGGCAATTAAAAAAAAAAATGATTGCAGTTCTTCGTAATTATTGTTCCCCTGGTTACATTGATTTACTATTATGGGCATATAGTGAGTTGTCAAGGAATTTTGGCATTCACAGGGAAGCAATTATGTTGACTTAGTTCCAGTTTTAGGTTTTAGCTTTCTAACCAAACATGGAAAGCCCTGAGGTTCCCTGAACCATAAAGTCACTCTCACAGCAAGATTTCTCAACCTGTGTCCATAAATTCCTAAGAGGTCCATAGACAGACTTCAGAAGGTCTGTACAATTTCTGACACTGTACAAAAGACCTCTGTACTTTTCTGTTGGAAGGGAATCCATAAATTTTATCAGATTTTCAGAGGGGTCTCTGACCCTAAGGCAACTAAGAACTAGTGTTCTACAGGGTACTTTTTAGTTAAATCTAACTTTAAAAGGCTGCAATTGGTAATAATTTCAAAATTATCTTATTCCAATGTTCTTTTCAAAATCAGATTCAAAAACCATTGTATGTTGTGTTCAAAGCCTTCTTTCAAAAAAATATAAATTTTTTTTGCCTCATATATAAATATGTGAGGCATAAAAACTAATTATCCATAGTCCTTTCTTACTTGGCCTCAGAAATTTATAGTTTATAAAATAAGGACCCTTGTTCTGAAGTTTTTTGGTCAGATTTGTGTCTTAGGATTTTAGGCAAATCTATCTTCCCATTTCATGCAAACAGGAGGCTTAAGTAGTTTCAGTTGTAGAGATCATGCCTTGAACTCTGTTACCAAAATGTGTGGTAATAACTTTTTATACCTGAAGGATCACAGACTGACATGAACTAAGAAAGGCACAGCCTCATCAAGAGACATTGGCCTAATAGTCGACTGTCCTTTGCTAAAAAACTTTTGGATGAAATGGAGTTTCTACAGCTTTGCTACACAGACCAAATATGCAGAAATCCCATTAAAGAAAGAGTTTGGTGAGTTTATTTTCTTCTTCTAAGGCACCTGTCTGGAAAGGTGCACTGAATTATGTAGAATTATAACAGATTTTTTTAAAGGCCTTGGGGGAAGGGGAACCACTTTGGATGTCCCTTTGAGAGACAAACAGCCCTAGGTCCTCTTAGCAAAACCAGAACAGGGATTGGAGGCATCAGTGGAAAGATGATACTTCCTAAGAAACCATACCTCCTTGTCTGTGAAAAGGTCTGTGTGATTATGGAAGCCGATCAGGGCCTGGGAAACCCAGGCATTGTTGAAGTGGCAGCACCACATTTTTGTGCAGTCGGACACAAACAGGCATTCTAGTGCCTGCCACCTCGCAAAATGCCAGGACAGAGCCTGTCGGGACCAAGGCCCCCAGATGGCCCTTGTCTCCCAAATGCTCCAGCACACTCCTCATGCTTGGTGACCAGGGCCTTGCCCTGAAGGGACCTACCTTCCGACTGGGGGCAACTATGCCCGCTACAGAGCCTTTGGCAATGTGGACATTTTTGGTCTCAATTAGGGACGTGCTGTTGGCATCTCTTGGGTGGAGGCCAGACTGTGCGTAGGACAGCCCCCCACCCCAACAAAGAGACCCCTGTCCCATGTGCCTGCAGTGCCAAGGCTGAGAAACCCTGCCATAAGGCCGTGACATTTTGAACCGCTCTGAGAGATTATAGAGATATGTTCTATTTCGCCCTACACCTCCCACTGAGATTATTCCACCTGACAGCCCTCGAATCAGTAATGCTCTGGACAGAGTGAAGCAAAAACATACTCTGCAACGACCTTCCCTTGCAGGTTAGCCCCTATTCCTTCCTCCAGAATGCATGTTCAACGTCCTCGTCTACAGGAAACTCTCTCGTTTCAGCATCATGTCCCTGTGCTCCCGCAATACCATGTGCTTATCCCAGCTCTGATCAAATTGCTTCCCGTGCTGCCTACTGGATTATACATTCTGTGCTTCCCGTGCTGCCTGCTGGATTATACATAAAGGCCAAGGGAAGCTTGCTGTTTCCCTTGGTCTTGGTGTCTCAGCGCCTACCACAGCCTGGTGCATGTTAACAATACGTATACAACACACATCTCCTGAAGGGAGGAACACGCCTGCGGACCGGCTTGTGTTCACCATGCCTGACATCCAGGTTGGATTTACTCAAGGCGCCTCAGCCAGCACACCTGCCCCAAGGATACCTGGCCCCGTGCCCTCTGAGGACAGGCAACTGTCTCAGCCCATGGCCTGTGGGTTTACCACCACACTGGCGGAAATTTCTGGCCAGCCATAGCCACGGCAGTCATAATGACTTTTTTCCAAATGATCATTTATGTGCGTGTTTATTTATGTGAACTTACAAATAATAGTCGTATACATTCAGGGCTACAGAGTGATGTTTTGATACGTGCAAAGCATAGAGATCAGATCAGAGTAGTTAGCACATCTGGCATCTCATGTATGTATCATCTCTGTGTGCTGAACACATTTGACTTGCTCCTTCTAGATATCTGAAACTTTGTATTATTGCTAACTGTAGTCAACCTACAGTGGCGTAGAACACTAGAACTTATTTCTCCCATCTAGCCGTCGCTTTCTGTCCTTTAGCAAATCTCTCCATTCCCTGAAATGCTACGGAATGAAAACTGTAGAGACAACAGCATCTGGTCTGAGGCCTAGAGGCCCCAGGTGACCGGAGTCAGGGACCGCGTTCTCCCTAGATGCCTTCTCTTAGGAAGAAGGAGGCCAAGCTGAGGCACCACTCTTCATGAGCTTGACGCTGCAGTCTGCATTCGCAGAGGCTCTCCCTTCCCTGAAGGAGGAGGACGAGGAGGCCTGAACAAGCGTTGGAGGCAGGGGAGCTGGGAAGCCCAGCATCGTCTCTGCCAGCGCCCAGCTCACACCACACCCAGGCACGAGTCTGCTAATGGGCCTTTCTAGGAGGAAGGACAACTCTTCTTGGCTGCCTATAGATTATACCAGAATCCACAAGAAAGAGAAAGGCTAAGTTTAGAATAATTTATAAATGCACTTTCATGTTAAAAATAATAATTTGGGGATTGTAACACAAAGAAGCATCATGTTGAAAATGGGAAAAGAGCATCTCTCAGAATTATAATAAATTCGTGATAACCTGTTCTGTACATGAATATGGAATATAAAACACCTCTTGTTCCAGATAGCACAGGGCTGCATTACATTGTGCTATTATTCGACAAAGCACCTCAAATAGGATTTCAGCAAGGTACGTAGTAGAGTCATAAGTAAAATGTTCCTGACATGAATTGACATCAGGAAAAAGAGACAGGAACGTTTCAGAACATTCAACTTTATTTTCCAATGGCAGACACGACATAAATAACATACATTGATTAAATACACAGACTATGACTTGAATGCCAGCAAAATTGTAATGTACTTTCATAGTCTCTTTGATTCTCTGTCTCTACAATATTGAAGACCAGCCTTTAAAACACAGTGGGGGATATATTTAAAAATACTGTAGATAACTACTCAAGAAGCTTTACAGAACGATGGCAAAATATACCTTCCCACTTCACCAAGAGTGTAGGGAAGGGGTGCTGAGGAGGAGAGGTGGAGAATGCTTTCTGTACTGAGCTTTGCAAGACAGATTAAAGCGCCAACGATTTCAGTCCTTCCTTGAGCCGCTATGTAAACAGTGCTTACGCTCATTTGGTATAAACAGATCAAAGTAATTAGTGTCTATTTTTAAATGTGTTTGCTTAAACAATCGTATGCCATTTGTACAAAGACATTTGGCAAAAGGAGAAAGAGAAGGTAGATTATTTCTTTTCTTTCTTTTTTTCTAAACATATTTTTTATTTTAAAATTGTGGGGCACAGTTAAGGGTTAGGTATACAAATACGCATCGTTCAGGCACCCTTGTCGATGAGGGGTATCCTTCCATCCCCAGACAGATATTGACTACCATTAATCCCACCACCCTTGCCCTCCCTGCCCCCCCATAGATTCCCACCACTGTCAATCCTTTTCTTATAGTATTACGATAGATGCTCAAGGTCCACTTATGAGTGAGAACATGTGATGCTCAGATCTTTGTTGCTGTGAAAGATCACTCAGTATTCTTTCTTTCTTTCTCTCTCTCTCTTCCAAGGAAGAGCTGGGAAGGAAGATGGGTCAGGAGTCAGTGTGAACTTATCACTTTCTCTTACAGAGACGAGCCCTGGCCACTGCTCATGTTGTCCTGCTGATGCCCAAGTCTGCACAAGTAAATGCAGTTGTTTCCTCTCTTGGCTTCTGGATCTGGCCTAAGCGAGTTTTAACAGGCTGGAAGCGAACAACAGGTTTTCCGCCAGGCTTTTCTCCATGTTCTCTCCCTCACTTCCCATACCTACCCTAAAGCATATTCTTTCAAAAGCAGACAGAACATTGAAGTATGTCATATGCATTTTCCCCTGCCTGACATTACAGATTTGGTTTCTACAGACACTGAACACTATGTAAGGAAAACTATTTTCAAATTACTGTTAAAGTTTAGTGATTGGCTAGCTTTTGTCTGGATATTTAATCCTCTTTAATTAAAGGATAAAACTATTCTAAGTCTAAAGCACTTGACAACAGAATTTAAGAGGTGCACATTTGAAAATAACTTGAGGGCCGGGCTCGGTGGCTCAGCCTGTAATCCCGTACTTTGGGAGGCCGAGGTGAGTGGAATGCCTGAGCCCGCGGGTTCGAGACCCACCTGGGCAACTTGGCGAGACCTCATCTCTACAATAAATAAAAAATTAGCCGGGCGTGGTAGCGCGAGCCTGTAATTTTGGCTACTTGGAAGGCTGAGGTGGAAGGATCCTCGGAGCCCAGCAGGTCGAGTCTACAGTGGCCGGGAGCGGGCACTGCACTCCAGTCTGGGCGACAGAGTGAGACTCCAACTCAAAAAAAAAAAAAAAGAAAAGAACTTGAGGAGTGGGCTCATCTCCAAAATGCTCAAAAAGCATGAAAAGGTTGGGCTGTTCCACGTGGTGACCTCCTTCCTTCATATCTTTACTCCCTTAATAAAATCGCTCCATCAAAGCAGACTTATTTTAAAAAAACAGATGCAGATCCATTTCACGTACTAGGGGATTGGCATGTTAAAACTACGGTTGTTCTCTCTTCTCTTAAAAACCATCACAGCTTCCCTGGTAGAAAATATTTCTGTTACTCTGCCTCCGTGGGGAATGGATATGCAGGTTAGAGTTAAGGAGTCTAGCTCTAATGAAGAAATTCGTAGTCCAGGAGATATTCAGGTTGCTTAGTATATGAAACAGATGGATGGAAAGCTTCTGAAAGTAAAATAATTTAATTCTGAAAATGTGTGACATGCAAATGAGTAGGTACATGTGTGATTAGATTATAGGTCTGGGAAGAATCACAATGCGTTCTGCGTATGATATCATAATGTAATGGTTTATAGCTAAACTTGCATAAGTCATAACCGTGAAACTGAGTCTTCATTTTAGGAAGTATAAAACAGAGAATATATAACATAAAATTCTTCCTTAATTCTCCTATTCATGCTTCACATTTAGTCGCCACCTGTTAAGTTTCTGTACAATACTGAACTGATGTCAGCGTCAATAACAAATACGTATATGAGTTTAGGTTGATTTTTACATTGTGTGAGTTGGCTCTACCATAACTTTGTCATGACATATGTCACTTCACCAGCATTTTATAGCAACTCAGAAAACAGTCTTATGAACACAGCCACAGTTGCACAATTCTGCATATTTTTAGACCTCGAGTTTAACAGATTTTGAGATATATAAACATATAAAACAAGCAGCTGTGGAAATCTGTCACAGTTGATGACCTAAACTTTTGATATAGATAAAACAGAAATTTTAATTTTTCAAATTAAGCTTTGCATGTGTTTGTAATAATAAATGCCCTGCAGTCTCCCTATGTCACTCATCTCTAGAATCCTGTGTGCTTCAAGAGACGCTTTTGGGGTTAAACTATGAAAATAAGTAGACTCTACACAAGTCTATAATTTCAAAGAACAAAATTTTCTATTTTCCTTCTCTGAGTTCATCCCATTACAAAAGAACTATTACATGGTTGGTGTGGAGAAGATTAAAAGTTGATCGCTAATTTGGGGTCAAACCCAACAAAAATATAAGAAGAGTTGAATAAGTAAGATGCCTAAGCCACCTGAAAATCTAATATTAGAATATAGCCACAGAATGACCATCTTATTAAAATACTGTTCGTCAGAATTTTTGGTTTTACTCAATGCCAATATTGTCATAGGACTGTTCATATTCATAGTTCACTTACATGAGGTTCCACATTTTTCTGGTAACATAGTCAAATGACATTTTATAAAATAAAAATATGTTAAGTATAAATATATGTGCACCTTTCATTGCAGAGTGGTTTAAGTCTGGCATAATTAAACACTTACATTTACTTAAAATACCTTGGTATACAGCACTAGGTAAATTTGGTTAGTCTTAAGAGAACACATTTTGTTTCTTCAACTTAAAAATATTTTTAGGACATTCGCCACACCTATTTTACTTGGAAAGCAAACAGTTCTTACTGGATGGCATGTCATCAATCTTCTACTACGAAAACAGCATAGTGTATAAATTTATTGTTTGGAAAATCAGGACTACTTTGTTAAATGAACACTTTGTAAAATGAACCAACAAGTGCTGATTTTACATATATTTCTATACTCCATTCCGTTGCTTATTTCCACGTAGTTTTCTAGGCCTCTAATAGTTTTTAGCCAACACTTCAAGTTTGGGAATTGTCATAGTTTATGCAAGCACTTTTTTCCTGCTCTGATGGACAAACTAAGCATATAACTGTGAACTTGAAGGCTAATAAACTTCAGCTTAGAAACAGACACACCCTTGTGCTGTGACTGTAGATGTCTGATTTCTAACCACACTATAGCCTCTGCACGTCTCTGGCATCTAACCTCAATTACCATCAAAAGGCTGAAATCATTCGGGATTTTCATCAGGTTCTCCCTGGACTGACAAATGCCCAGATGGTAAAACCTCATTCCATTTGCATCAGGTCTTCCTCTTCTTCCCCCTTATCTTACTTGTTCAAAAACTGCCATTCAGCCCCTCCTAAAATGTATCCCTGGGGCAAAAATTTATCTTGTTGTTAAGAGTAAGTTTTCGATTCTTTTGCCTTTCTGTATTCTTGTGGTTTGATGAAAAGTGATATCCTTTTGATAGTAATCTCCATTACCTCCCAGAAATATCAGTCTCCTACATTATTAATACAAGTAAAGCACTTTGTTGTACAGCAATGTGATGCTATACTTTTCAAGATAAATTCATGTTTCTGAAGTAGGCAAAAGTCATTTACTTTATCAATTTGGTGAACTCTCATGGCATGAAGCAGTCTAGCTATATGGCATGTACCTCACCAATGTGCACTCAGTTTTGGTAGACTTTTATTCATTTACTCACCAAATACTCACCGAAAAATGTCTATATTCTATCTGTTGGAAGGAATAACCCAATCATGCTCAACAACTGAATTCACACTGCGTGTGTGTATCTGAGTATTGCCTGGGCTAGGGGACAACCCAAAAGGTAAAGGCTCTTTATTATAAGGTCATTTAAAAGTACCTTATTTTCTTAAAAAAAAAAAAAAAAAGTAGGAAGTTTTATCTTGTAACCCCTGGAGTGACCTATGAGACAACCCAATTCTATGGCATTTTATAATGGAGTTTCAGTATAGGTTTTTTATCATATTTTCAAAACTTAGACTAGTGGAACTCATCGTGAATTACATAAGCACTCTCAGCAGATTTTGCCTTCTGATTCAATCTGACATGATCATTTAAGAGTAGATTGTTCCTGACTGACCATGGCTGGCGTACGCAGTAATCTAACAGATACGGTACACTCATTAAAATTAATTCTTCCCCAAATGCCTAATAAACACGAGGAAAAGTGTAGCTGCTCTAAGAAATACAAATAAATCTCAAGCTTTTAAAAAACTGGAAAAGCAATACAGCAACCTTCAAAGTAAAATCTTCACAATAAAAAGGTAGTGGGTTCACAGAGGAATGCAGCAGAACCCAGGACAAGCATTCTGTGCAGGCCGAACTTAAAGCATCGTTACGCTGGTGGGTGAGACTTCTTAGAAGGTTCCACCCCCAAGACTTACTGTGGCGATCTACTTGTGCCATAAAGATGCCAGGCTCAGATGTCGAGGTGTGCATTCATGTGGGCCGTAGGAGAAATATCTTAACAATACATGTTTAGATAGGCCGCTTCAAGGAGAGGACAGAGGAAGCACTGTGAGACGTGAATATTAGCAGCTTTTTCTTACAAACAGGCCAACTATGGGAATTCGCCACTGAACTTTCAAATATTTATTTGTTTTAGAGTCAGGATTGGTATTTAAAGATCTAAAAGACTGGAGGGTACTTCTGGTGGAAACATCAGAAGAAACAATTAATCAGAGCACTTGTCATTAGTACTCAGATGAGTCCTTAAGCAGTACGCTGAAAAATCACCTCACTGACTCTCATAAATCAGTTTCAGAAAGCTTCTCCAGGCTTGTGGGGACACAACATGTATTCAAAGGAAAGAACACTTAGCAATTTGGGTATTCACAAACTCTACCATATTTTAAACAAATAAATTAGTTCTTATTTAGATAAAGAGTAAACCTAACAACTCAACCAAAATGTAAACTTTGCAAAGTTAGGAGTTCACTTGATATACTGAGCAACATTTAAATAACATCAGTGTCAATGAATATTGTGGATACATTACACATTTTTTCACCCTAATTATACTTTTATTTTTAATGAAGGAGAGAAAAAAGTGACAGAGAGTGGGAGAGACAATGAAAGAGAACAGCAATGTCTTTGAACAGAAACAAACTGCGATCTTTTATCTTCCATGATATGGGCGGCTAAATCCCCATGTATTCCGTATACTGGGATATTAATGGTCCCTGTCCCCAACAGGCCAAGATCATTTGTAAATTTCATCTCATGATTTATCACATATTCAGCTACAGCTACAAATGGCAGAGACCCAAAAAACCCTAGACTGTTATTAAAGTGTTTTCCTGTGTTTGTGTGTCAGTACTTTTGGCACATGGAGGATTGTCTATGCTTCTGAGACCATTATTTTGCCTTATGGCAAAAATTTCACTTCAAGGCATGAACAGTGGCATGCCCAAGATGCCTAAATTCACAGTAAGGTTTAGGGACACTTGCTGTTAAAAGCTGTGAACATGCAAGTTGATTAGTGTTTTCTTTCATGCTCCTGTCTGTATTATTTCATTAGCTAACGAGATAGGCTGCCCCTTCTGTCCATCACTAGAGCAGCCAGAGACAGCATTTGCTACCTGGCAAAACTTTCGAAGAAGGATCTTTCTTAACAGCAGATAAACCCAAGGATCCAAGATCTGGTTCAGTGAAGCCAGGCGAACAGCTATTAAGAAGAAGCTGCAGTCTTCCTGCTTCTCTGTGTATGTCTTGCAGTGCTCAACCGATGTCTGATCGAAGATCATTTTCAACATCATTATCTAAGAAAGAGGGAACAACAATTGTTTCAAAGACTAATACGGTCATACGCATCTCTTCAACACATTACTTTTCACATGGTAGACATTCAATAAACTGGTTGTCGGACTGAAACAAATTAATTCAAGCAACATTTATACTCTCAGAACACAGCCTAGAATTATAGAAGACATTCCTAGGAATTTTCCCACATTTGTGGCTATCTAATATGATGCAGCTTTATAAAATATGCATGTTTTCAGGCTCTTGGTCCTTGGAATTTAAGAAGCCTGAAAATAACACGCCTCAATTAGCCAAAGTCATCCGTCTTGTAGAAGAAAACACCAATAAGTTGACACCAAATGACAGCCCTACAACATTTCACATTTGTGATGTGAAACGGCTGAGTCAGACTTCAATCCATAGGACATGCAATATTCCAATTTCTTTCCTCCCCACCCCAATCCACACTACAACATAAACTCCATGATGGCAGAACTTGGGACTATTTTTTTCCACCCAGTGCCTAGACCCCATATTTAACAAATAGTAGATGCTCAGTAAATATCTGTAAAGAATATATATTTGAAGAAATATATTACATGACATATGAGGGAAACCTCCCAAACAGAATTTATTCATAAAAAATTGTGTATTTGGTTTTACAAGTTTAAACTTATCACCTTCAAAGTACTTTTGTTTGATGTAACACACCTATTGTGATGCTTTTTCCACGGCTCAAAACAGTTTTCGAACTCATCAATTTTGATGCCTTTTAGTGCTTCTGTTGTTTTTTGTTTCATCTCTTCCACATTAGCAAAACATTTCCTTTTGATGATTCTCTTCATCGGGGAAACAAAAAAACAGTCACTCCACTTGGGGTGAGATCTGGTGAATAGGGAGGGTGGGGCATGAGGGTCGTGCTGGTTTTGGTCAAAAATGGCAGAACACTCAGTGTGGGGTAGACCGGTGCATCGTCACGGTGGAAGAACCAATCACCTGCCTGTCACAACTTGGGACGTTTCTTCCACAAATCATTTCTCACAACAATGCTAGCTGGTACCCTGATGCCAGTGACCAAGAACACGTACCTAGCAAGAGAAGCCTGTATTTACAAGGGGCCTGCCTTCCAAAAGATAATTCCGAGGTTTTTTTGAGTGCCCCTTCTGAATATAACATTATATGACTGTATAATATAAACATATTTATATTTGAATATTTATTATTTTCACAGAAGGAAAAATAAGGGTTCTTATGCTATAAAACATGTTCAAACTTATTAATCATCAGAACAAACACAAGTTACAACCAAATAAGAAGCCATTTTACACCCACTAGATTGGCCAGAATGAAGAAATGTGTCCAAAACTGAATGAGGGTGAGGATGTGGAGCAGTGAGGACTCTTGCATGCTACTAGTAAGAGTGTAAACATGAGCAACCGCCTCAGAGGACAACTTGGCTGCTGGTGTGGTGGCTCACACCTGTGAAAGAAAGACCCGCGCTCTCTTCTTTTAAAACGTGGAACACAGTGAGAAGACAAATCTGAAAAACAGGATAAGTGTGATCCCAGCACTGTGGGAAGCTGAGGTGGGAGGATTCCTTGTGCCCAGGAGCTCAAGACCAGCTTGGGCTACATAGTGAGACCTCATCTCTACAAATAAAAATAAATTAGCTGGGCAGAGTGGCGTACACCTGTAGTCCCATCAACTCAGGAGGCTGAGGCAGAAGGATCACTGGAGCCCAGGAGACTGAGGCTGCAGGGGGCAGTGATTGCACCGCTGCACTCCAGCCTGGATGACAGAGTGAGACACAGACTCAAAAAATAAAAAAGAAAACAATTTGGCACTATTTCACCTGCTACCGCCCAGCAATACTATTCCCCAAAGTATGCCTTCCAAAATTCCTGCACCAAGAGTGGTGCACGACTCTATATAACAGCACTGTTTGTAACAGCAAAATAGCTGGAACAGCTCAAACGCGGGTTCGCGTTCACAAGCAAAGGAAGAAGCTGAGTTGTGACTGGCTCCGACATTTACCATTCTGGACCTACTCAGCCACGGAGCGCTTGAAATGTGGCCAGAGAACACTGGAATGATTAGACAATGGGATAATATTTTGATATATTGTGTTAAATAAATTATAGTATTCAAATTAATGTTGTGTTTCTTTCAACCTTTTTTAAATGTGGCTGCTAGAAAAATTAAATAGTAGATATGGCTCTTGTGTTGCTCACAGCACGTTTCTACTGAACCGCATTGCTCTGTCTCTTGAGGCTCGCACTCACAAGTTCTATCTGCAGGTCACATAACTCAAGTTGAATTCAACATTTGTGACCATCCCAGATGGCCCTACCCACATGCCCACAGTCCAACAGTGGCACTTTCTTCTTGCACCCACCCTGGCCGAGCCCTCCAGGCTCCTTTGGGTTCTCCTCCTCACCTCTGCTGTGCCTTTTGCTCTCGAGTGGTCCTCACCCTGGTGCACTTTCCCCTCCTTTGAACGATGGCAACAGCAGACACCCAGATGGTGCATGCTGTGGACTGAATGTCTGTGTTCCCTCCAATTCATACAGTGAGGCCCTAACCCCTCATGTGAAGGTATTAGGCGGTGGCCTTGGGAAGATAATTACGGTTAGATGAAGTTCTGAGGGTGGAGCCCCCATGATGGGATTATTATCCTTTTTTTTCGTTTGAGTTGGAGTTTCACTCCATTGCCCAGGCTGGAGTGCATTGGCACGCACACTCATGGCCACCCAGCGTCAACCTGCTGGGCCCCAGAGATCCTTCCGTCTCAACCTTCCAAGTAGCCAGAACTACAGGCGCATGCTACCAGGCCCGGCTAATTTTCTGGTTTATTGTAGAGATGAGGTGTCGCCGAGTTGCCCAGGTTGTTCTGGAACCCGTGGGCTCAGGCAGTCCCCTCACTTCAGCCTCCCAAAGTGCTGGGATGACAGGCTTGAGCCACCGCACCCAGCCTGGGATTATTATTCTCTTATAAAGAGGGAGGAAGACCAGAGCTCTCCCTTTTAGCATGTGGGACACAGTGAGAAGATAAACCTGCAAAACAGGATAAGGGCCTTCACCAGAAGCCGAATCTGCTGGCACGCTGATCTTAGAATCCCCAGCCTCCAGAACTGTGAGAAATGCAGGTCTGCTGTTTAAGCCTATTGTGTTCTGTTCCGGCAGCCCAAGCAGACGAAGACAGATGTCAAACCCACCACAGATTCAGCCTCCTAAATCCCAGCTCTGGTCCAACCCTTCCCGACTGGAGAAACACAAATGTCTTCTCGTTGTCTGCCACCCAGAAATGTAACTCTGGTGTTCACAGCCCTCTACAACACCACTCCACCCTGTCTTTCCAGGCTTGTCTCTCACTACTAGCCTGCACGGACTCCAACCTCCAGCTACAACCCCTCAGTCTAGAATGCCGCGTTGCTCTTTCCTTCCTCACGGCTTTCATTCCTCCTGTTCTCTGCTCCTAGAACATTTTCTATCCTACCATCCACTTCTGTTGCTGAGAAGTACGTGTCTTCCAAGACCATACCATATCAGTCTTTTCTGGTAATTCCAAGCCATTGTTCTCTGAAAGTCACAATGTGTGTGTGTGTGTGTGTGTGTGTGTGTGTGTAACGTATATACACATATTTGTAAATGGGATAGGCAGACAGACAGACAATAACAGCAGGCAGCAACATAATGGCCCTCAAAAACTAGGTGGGAATAAAAAGACGGGTCCCTAATAGCTAAA
Source organism: Tarsius wallacei (assembly GCA_963574415.1). Lineage (NCBI taxonomy): Eukaryota > Metazoa > Chordata > Mammalia > Primates > Tarsiidae > Tarsius > Tarsius wallacei. Next base: position 28,396 of record CAUYQG010244109.1, read on the forward strand.
GTGGACATGATATCAGTGTGTGGGAGGCTGACTCCAAGGTTAGTGAACGTGACCACAAGCAAATGAACAAGGCATTGACATATCCGAATGTACTTGCTCTGGAAAAAAGGATACTTGGCCACTCGTTTTGAGTATTTTCTAATCTTCTTGGCAAAATGAGCTCCTATTGTGAGATAAAAGATGCAACTGGCTATATTAGGTTGATGTTAGTAAATATTTGATGCTTTTAATTCCCCTCGCACTGTGCCTTTTTCCACCAAGCTGATAACGATGGGTCATCGTGTTGATAAGACAACAGGAAAAGAGATACGGGTCACAGGATTTCTGGCATTGCCAATTCTCAGATAATCTCAATTTTGTTTCCAAAATGTAGGTATATAATTTTAAAAAGCAGGCAGAACAAGTAAGTAGACAGACAAGGCAAGAGAGAAAGGAAAACTTATGCTGAAACCCTGAAAAGACTCTGTGCAGACATTGGCTGCCAGCCGCTTCCCTTTCGTCTCTACATGTCACCGGGTATTCTCAAACTGATCACTGGCAAAGGGGCTGAGAATTTCCAGTTCTGACTTACGAGACAAGTTCATGCTCTGGGGCTGGACTCACCATTCTTGGCCAAATGGTCCCTTAAGCTCAGACAAAATGACTGTTCTATAAACAAATAACAAGAGAGGAAAGGCAACCAGAAAATAGTCATATATTCTCACTCTGTAATTACTTTCATAGGAACTTTTCCAAAGGATTTATTCAATAAAAGCAAAGTCCCTATGTGATAAATAAATGTTCAGAGAAGCATTCGTTACCTATACTAACTAGTAAGAAACTATAAACATACTTCACTAACGTCAGGTGTAAGGCTTAATAAAACACAGCCAAGTCACATAATAACATATATAAGAATTAAGGGAAAAACAATATAAGATAGTGTTGTATACACAAAGTTTTATTGTTGCTGCAGTTATGTAAACTATGTAGACTTGTGGAAGGCAACAGAACTGTTACTATTAGACAATATTTTACTGACAGATAATAATTTTAAATCATGTGGATAAGATACTTGCACACACATATTTACTGCAGCACTGTTTACACTAGCAAAAACAAGCAAACCACTGTGCTGCCCATTGCAGCTGGACTGGATAAAAAATGTGGTGCATAGGCTGGGTGTGGTGGTTCACACCTATAATCCCAGCACTTTGCGAGGCCAAGGTGAGAGGATTGCCTGAGCCCACAGGGTCGAGGCCAGCCTGGGCAATTTGGTGAGACCTCATCGCTACAATTAATCAAAAAATTAGCCAGGCGTGGCGGCGCATGCCTGTAGTTCCAGTTACTTGAAAGGTTGAGGTGGAAGGATCACCTGAGCACAGCGGGTCGAGGTTGCGGTGGTTTTGAGCGTGCCACTGCACTCCAGCCTGGGTGACCTGGGCGACACAGTGAGACTCTAACGTTAAAAAAAAAATTGTGGTACGATGGACTATTACACAGCCATAAAGAAGCCATAAAGAAGAACAAAATTATGGTCTTCGTAGCAACTTGGATGGATTCAGAGTCTATCATACTTAGTGATCTATCTCAGAAACAAAGAACAGAGTACCACATGTTCCCACTCATAAGTGGACCCTGAACATTTACCATAATACTGTAAGAAAGAGATTGGCAGTAGCGGGACACTGCCAGGATGGGGAGGGGTGTGCATAGCATTAATAAGGGTACTTGATCTCAAACCAGGTAAAGTGGGCCCCAAGCTTTACCTGTACCATGACAACCTGGATACCTTATCCTGAATTGTACCCCACTCCTTTAAAACAAAATAATTTTTTTAAATTTCAAATGATTTAAGAAAATCTTGTATGTAAAGAAAGTGAATGATTACTCCCTTTATTATTAAACGTGTTATTATGCACCAAATCTACTTAAAGTAAATGCATTTACACAAATATCTGCTGATGCTGGTTCACAGCCCTATGAACTAAACACTACCTTCCAGCGTAGCTGGCAGAATAATGCCTCGCCCCAAAGATACTCATTTCTCAGTCCCTGGAACCTGTAAACATGTTACCACTCTCAGCAGAAAGGACTCTGCAGACGTGCTTAAGGTGAAGGACCATGAGCAGGGACCTCATCCCGGACTTTCCGGGCGAGCCCAATGTCCTCGCGAGGCTCTCAAAATCAGGGAAACTTGCCCAGCGGTGGTCAGAGGGAAGTGTGGCTACAGAAGGCTGGTCAGGGGCCTGCGAAGCTACCGGCTTTGACCAGGGAGCAAGGGTGCCACAGGTTAAGGCAGGCAATCAATCGGCCTCCTCTAGAAACTAAGGGCTGTGGAAACGCCTCCCCCTGAGGGCATCCAGAAAGGCGTGCAGCCCTCTGGCACCTGATGAGACTTCTACAGAACTGTAAGAGAAATCTGAGCTAATCTTAAGCCACCAAGGGTGTAGCAATTTGTTACAGCAGCAGGAGAAAACTAATACACCCACACCAATGAGTTTCAACAAATCTTTTTTTTGAGTTGCCCACTCTGTCGCCCAGACTGGAGTGCAGTGGCCACTCCTGGCCACTGCATCCTTGACCCACTGGGCTCTGGCGATCCTTCCGCCTCAGCCTTCCGAGTAGCCAGAATTATAGGCACACACTACCATGCCCGGCTGATTTTTTGATTTGTTGTAGAGATGAGGTCTCGCCAAGTTGCCCAGGCGGGTCTCGAACCTGCAGGCTCAGGCAATCCACTCACCTCAGCCTCCCAAAGCGTGGGATTACAGGCTGAGCCACCAAGCCCAGCT